>JAXCGZ010018999.1:115000-117500 GCA_037179515.1 Halocaridina rubra | reverse complement strand
TATATTTTACTAATAATAACGGTGCATAGTTGTTTTTTTTTTTGTATTGATGTAGAAGAGCATTTAATTTAACTCAATACTAAAATGACGGTTGATTACTGAATTAATCCAATTCTGTGAAGAGAGGTGGATATGAGAGAATAAATATGCTCTTAAAATATTATTATGATATTTTATTTTAATTCAAAAACATCAGTGCAAGAGAAGGCCAAAGAAGTGAGTATTGCCATAAAGTAATACCAGCCGAGAATAATAGCCTTTAAGCAGCTTTGTTGGGTTTGAAATTAGATGTGTTTAGTATCTAATGAAATAGCATATTCACGAGTTCTGTTCTAGAGATTAAGGAAAAACCATCAACCTGTACCTCTCACTAAATATGTGTGTGTGTGTGTGTTTTTTTAATACTCACTACATATCTCATCTACTTTATCGGCTGCTTTACCAAGATTCATATAGGGTCGCTGATTCTCACTAGCCTATTGAAGAATAGGCCTGGTTTTACCTTAAAGACTTAAGGCCTGTTGTCATTTCCTGACACCTAGTTTTTCAATGCATCTAGGCAGAAAACCTGCAGCGAGTTTAAATAGATCGCTCCTATAGTGGTTGAAGACTTAAAAATATGTCTTCATCCACTGGCACTGATTTCAAGTGCCATTTTAAGGAAGTAATTCTTCACTTGCACACTCTAAACACCAAGCTCTTTGGGCACATGCTACAGGTAACTATTCACAAAAACATATATACGTATGCAATGACCGTGATATCCCTTGTAAGGAAGAGGTTGAGTCAAAGCACATATCTCTTTGACATAAAGCCAATACACCATCTACCAAAAGAGGCAAAGTAAAGTAACATATTACCCTGTAGCGGCGAAGTTGCTCCACAAAGTAAGCATGATTTTGCTAACCATGAGGTCGTCTTTTCGCTGCAGTGGAGGATAATAGGAAAGGTCGTTGAACAGATATTGCAAATCATCACCGTGGGAGATCCCTGGTAAATAAAAAAAAAATTTTAACTGTAAAAATGTACACCAATAACTGAATATACAGATTCTCAACAACTCAAAACCATTGATATTCAATATCTCCATGCGATATATATATATATATATATATAGAGATATATATATATATATATATATATATATATATATATATATATATATATATATATATATATATATATATATATATATATATATATATATATATATATAACTATTTTCAAACATTTTCAATCTTAATGCCACTGACTTAGTAAAGAATCAAGGGAAGAGAGATTCATCATGCCAAGTTCTTCACTTTAAGAGCTAATAACCTTACGGCAAGAGGAGAAAATTGAGAGAGAGACATTACCACTCCTCATTCCTTCACCATTAAGAAAAATCTTCTTCAGTAATAACAAACATGTAAGTATTGAATTAAATGAAAAAAATCAAATAATGAACAAATAAATAAACAAATAAAATAACTCACAATGTTCACCAAAACTAAGGTTATAGAGGTCCCCAAAAGAAGCCAGTCCTCTGTGCTGTAATTCATAGAAGTAAACATGTTTCCCATGAGCCGAGTCTCTGCTATGGAAAGTCACCGATTCGTCCATGGGAGCCACGAAGCGACGATCGCCGTACATCTAAAGGAACACCAGGAAGAGCGAACACGAGTGTTCGGAATTCATGTACTCAAAGGTATTATATAATTATATACAAGTGTTAGAAAGTAATAACAAGCTTTTATATAGTCTAGTATGCAACAATAACTTGTTCCTTCTTTTTAAAGGAAGGTTCGTACATTTGTGTTCAGGAGGTTATAATTCTATTTGTGGGTGTCGATTTATTGTCATGGTTACTCTACTGCCACGACTCGAATGGTAAGCTATAAATGATCTTCATGATTATTTACCTAATTATATTACTAAGAATTCACTTTCACAACTTTCTCTCTCACACGCTCTCTCTCTCTCTCACACTGACATACACACACACAGGCAAACACACACGCATAATCACACACACACACACACACACACACACACACACACACACACACACACACACACACACACACACACACACACACACACACACACACACACTTCCAGAAAGCGTTTGACACCGTTCCACATGGGAGACTTATTAGGAAGCTGCAATCAATGGCTAGAATAGGTGGAAATGTTTTGGAATGGATAAAAACTTACTTAGAAGGAAGGGAGCAGAGGGTTAGAGTAAGACTCAGGAGTCTGTAAATTCATTCATGAATATGTTTGCAGATGATGCAAAGATTGTGAAGAAAGTAAAAAACGAGAACAATGGTAGAGAACTTCAGGAGGATCTAAATAATCTGCATGAGTGGTCAGAAAAGTGGCTAATGAAATTCAATACTTCAAAATGTAAGGTAATGAGAATGGGTACAAGTGCAAGAAGGCCCAAGCTTGACTACTCGGTGGCTGGAGTACAACTTCAAGAGACAGAAAATGAGAGAGATCTAGGAGTAAACATACT
>JAXCGZ010018999.1:100000-107500 GCA_037179515.1 Halocaridina rubra | reverse complement strand
TGATTTGGATATTGGCAAAATAGAGTATGAGCCACAACTTGGAAAAATAGTAAGTACTGTGTGTTGTTGATGGGTATATAATTGCAGATGTTTTACCTGAGAGTAGGAGAATTGAGAAAGAAATGAGGAAGAACTTTCCTAAAGAATATTATAACAAATTTAATAATCATTCAGCAAATGTTGACTGGGAGAACCATATTCAGCAACAAATCTGTGCAAGAGATGTACGAAATTTTTTGAGAGTGATATGAGATGACAGTTAACCGCTGCTTGTCATCTACCAAAATATGAATGATAAATGCCAAAGAAAAATGGTTCAATAATGATTGTAAAACAGCAAAGCCGTGGAGAGACAAATGCTGAAAAAGTATTAGGGAGAAAAAAGTATAAATGCCTGACAGGTTAACAAACGAAGTACAAATGATTAACAGAGTAAAATTAGTTAGACAGAGTGAGCCTATGAGAAGGATACTGCCAGGAGGGCTAAAGAAAATCCCACCCTTTTCCACAGTTTTGTCAGAGAGAAATTAAAAGCCAAAAAACAAGCTTTAAAGTTGGAGAGACAGACAAAGAGATCTGTGAAAAACTGAAAAAGGAGTTTCAGTCAGTTTTCACAGTAGAATCAAATCAAAATCAAATCAAAACATTTATTTCCATTTTGTACAATGGTTATTCAACATTAATAGTAACTTATAAGTAGACATGTAATTAAACTAATAAATAAGAGGGTTAGACATATAGTTAAATTAAATGTAGCTTTCATAGAAAATAATAATGCTGTAATAAAAATTTTAACAATAATGTTGATAATAAAGTAGTAAGTATGCCACTAGATACAGGATCGTTATTATCGGCATCATTTCCATATTTGTTTCCTTACAATGAGAATAATTGGTTCTTAATGAGCAGCAACTATTTGTCCAAAAGAAAACTATATAGTTTGCCTTTGAAAGGTGTGAAGGAGGATGCATTTTTAAGATGCTCTGGAATATTATTCCAGAGTGTTGGCCCTTTGATAGTGATCATCTTTGAACCTGCTTCTGTGTTTGTTCTGTGAATAAAGAGCTCACTGCTCTGTCTTGTGTTGGTTCCCCTTATATCCCTGACTGTGTTTAAATCAAATAGCCAGCTAGGATAATGATGGTCCAAAATTTTGAATACAAAAACATAAATAGCATAAGCGACCTTATTTTCTGCCCGCAGCCACCCAAGTTTATTGAGAGCTGGTGTGATGTGGTCATATTTTCTTATTCCTCCCAGGGCAACTCGAGCTGCAAAATTAATAAGCTTCTGTATTCTGTTTATCTGAGTCTTAGTGGTAGCTCCCCAAACAGTTGTGCAGTAATTAATGTGACTTAGGGCTAGAGATTCAACAACAGTTATTCGAGAACGAACTTCATCCCCTCGCATTGCAGAAACAAGAGATCATGGGCCAGTATTAGTAACATCGTCTTCTCAGCTGAAGAGGTAAGTAAAACATTGATGGATTTAGAAGCTCATTAAGGTATGCGGCTTGATGACATATCCCTTTATGTACTTAAGAAGTGTGCTAATCTTTTATCATAAGCGCCATGGATCATATTTGAGAAGTCGTTGAAATCTGGAGAGATGCCAGATGCTAAAAACAAGCGAAGTTGGTACTTATCATCAAAAAGAAAAGGAGAGAAACAAGTCTAAGCTATAGGCCTGTTTCCTTGACCAGAAAAATTTGCAAAATTATGGAAAAACTACTAAAAAACACATTTCTTTTCAACTGGAGTCCTTTAACTTTTTGTCAGCGATACAACATGACATTAGAGAAAGCAGGTCTACAATAAGAAACTTACTTGAATTATAAATTGAAGTAAGCCAAATCTTACAAGAAAGAGAGGGTTGGATAAATTGCATATTCTTTGATTTTCAGAAGGAATATGATACAGTCCCACATGGGAGAGTTATAAAGAAGCTGCAAGTAATGGCAAGAAGAGGTGGAAATGTCTGAGAGTGGGTTAAATCTTACTTAGAAGGAAGGGAATAGAGGGTTAAACCAAGACACTAAATCTATGACTGGAAAAAGGTTAGCAATGGGGTTCCGCATGGATCAGTTTCGGGGCCACCTCTGTTCCTTATGTATGCAAATGACCTGCTGGAGTTTATAAATATGTTTTCAAATATGTTTGCAGATCATGTAAAAATTGTGAAGAAAGTAAAAGACGTGAACAATAGCAGAAAACTTCAGAAAAACCTAAAAAGTCTGCTTGAGTGGTCAGAAAAGTGGCTAATGAAATCCAATGCTTCAAAATGTAAAGTAATAAGACTGAGCAAGAGGGCAAAAGAGGACAAGTCTGGGTCTTCAATAGCAGGTGTGGTGCTTCGAGAGACCGAGAACGGATGAGATTTAGGGATAAACGCACTGGGAGACTTATCTCCGGATATGCATACAAATTGTATAATAAAGGTATCATATTCTTCCTTTGTAAAAAAAAAAAAAAAACGTGTCATTCTGGCACATGAGAAAGGAAATGTTCAGAAATATTTATGTGACTTTTGTTAGGCCTAAGTATGAGCATACAGAACTCTTTTGGAATCCGTTTTCATTGCATATAAATAACTGGAAAAAGTTCAAAGACATGCCCCGAAGCTGTTGACAGAGAATATCAGTCTCAGTAATGAGAATAGGCTGAGGGAGTTAGACTTGTTACCACTTGAAACCAGAAGGAAGAGGGGATGATATGGTGACGGTTTTTATATTACCTCATGGCTTTGACCATGATTTAAGGAAGTAATTTTCTACTGTAAGAAAAGTTGATATTGGAATATGCTAAGCGAGGAAACAATAAATGCTACCTGCATCCCTAGATTCAAGGAGAAATATGATAAGCCTCAACAAGTAAAAGCACGATTCGGTCAGGAGACGGAGAAATACGAGCACAAGGCTCTTTCCCGTAAACACAATTAGATACATTCTGTTATTTAAGTACATACCTAGACTTCATCGGGGGAGACGTTTGCTCTTCCACCACAAGATAAAAATTGCTTTTGCAGAGAGCAAGACAAGCTTTTTTATACCAAAATCTCAATAGCTGACGCTAAGGTTAATTGACTGAATAGAGATAAACCATTGAAGAAATAAATGGAAAAATAACTAACCCATAATTATGCAAGTTGTACCATAGATATAATTACGCTGGACATGCAATGACATTCATTCATTAAGTGTTTATCAGTGGTTTGGATAATTTGCATCTTTTGATAATGTTCTCTTCTTTTCAAAAAACGATACGCATTTGATTGCTTTAATTGGCTCTAGTACTCTTGCCAGTTGATTTCATCTTTTGAGATAGCATAAGGAAATTCCCTTTTTTTATATTTGCAATAAATTTGTAATATTCATTCGTTCACTCAGTTTTTCCATCTTACTTTTTATCTTTCAATCTTTCTTTCAAATTTTCAATCTTTCTTTCAGTCTTTCAAACTTTCTTTAAATCTTTCACTCTTTCTTTCAATCATGCAAGCTTTCTTCCATTATTTCAATCTTTCTTTAAATTTTTCTATCTTTCTGTCTTTCTTTTTTATTTCATTATTTACTTATCATTATTGATTTATTGTAGGGCTTTTTTTATGATGAGTTGTTCAATGGATCAGCAAAAGGTACAAATCTGGAGACGCAGGATGCGACTCCACACGATAAAGAGATGAAAGTATAAAGTGAAGCTGATTATATATATATATATATATATATATATATATATATATATATATATATATATATATATATATATATAGTGTGTGTGTGTGTGTGTGTGTGTGTGTGTGTGTGTGTGTGTGTGTGTGTGTGTGTGTGTGTGTGTGTGTGTGTTTGCATACGTCTTTATACCTCAATGCAAAAAAAGAAAAAAAAGAAGAACAAGTAAAGATTGTTCGTTTGTTTCTTTGATAATCATTTTTACGATCATAATCGTTAAAGGCATGCATACTGTAACAGCATGCATAGTTCTATACATACATACATACATACATACATACATACATACATACATACATACATACATACATACATACATACATACATACAGACGGATATATAGTACAAAGTTATAAAAAAATGGAAAAAAGAATAAAGCTACAACTGCATGTCAGTAATTGTGTTTCACGGTTGCAAACCACATTAATTGTATGGAGGAACTAAAATTTTGGACTAGCAATCCAGGGTTATCCAAAGAGTCATACATACATGCATACATACATACAAGCATGTATGCATACTAACTTACAATCACACATACATTCGCACTTGTATATATATATATATATATATATATATATATATATATATATATATATATATATATATATATATATATATATACATATATATATATATATATATATATATATATATATATATATATATATATATATATATATATATATATATATATATATATATATATATATATATATATATATATATATATATATATATATATAAACTTGCATTCATAAATACATACTCAGGGAATTAGACTTACCCTCACTCGAAGCCAGAAGAATGAGGGGGGTATGGTGACGGTTTTTAAATTTCTTCATGGTTATGACAGAGTGGATAGGGATCAATATTTTGATATGGCTGGCACTAGAACTAGAGGTCATAGTTTGAATTTTCGTAAGGAAACTTCTTTGCAGGATGTAAGAAAATACTTTTTTAGTGTAAGAGTAGTTAATAATTGGAATTCACTAAGCGAGGAGGTAGTTAATGCTAACTCAATCCATAGTTTCAAGGACAAGTATGAAAAGTGTAACTAAGTACAAAATGAAATAAACCAGGAAATGGGAAGTTGCGATCTTGGGGCTTTTTCCCGTTAGCAAAATTATATAATTACAATTAGATACATACATACATACATACATACATACATACATACATACATACATACATACATACATACATACATACATACATACATACATACATACATACATACATACATACATACATACAGCCCCCTTTTGGAATCCTCACTTGAAAAAGCACATAGCTAAGCTTGAAAAAGTTCAAAGACATGCCACGAAACTGGTGCCAGAAATACGCAATCTCAGTTATGATGAGAGGCTGAGGGAATTAGACTTACCATCACTCGAAGCTAGAAGAGTGAGGGGGGATATGGTGACAGTCTTTAAATTCCTTCATGGTTATGATAGAGTGGATAGGGATGGATATTTTGATATGGCTGGCTCTAGAACTAGAGGTCATAGTTTGAAGCTTCGTAAGAAAACTTCTTTGCAGGATGTAAGGAAATACTTTTTCAGTGTAAGAGTAGTTGATAATTGGAATTGGCTAAGCGAGGAGGTAGTTAATGCTATCTCAATCCATAGTTTTAAGAACAGGTATGATAAGTATCACTAAGTCTAAAATGGAACCGATCAGGAGACGGGAAGATACGAGCTTTGGGCTCTTTCCCGTAAACACAATTAGGTAATCACAATTAGGTAATCACATACATACATTTCATCGTAGTAGATTGATCATGGCAACAGACACCTGCTATGATACACGGTACTACAACTGAAAGTCTTTTAGATTTTAATAGGAATGGTCAGGATTGCTCGATCTGAAATCTTCCTTCAGTTATGCCTTTTTTTTTCCTTATGCCAACATTAAGACTGAATATTCTGGCATATTCGTTGCACATCTCTTATAATCCCTTCACAAGTCTCAACACTCCATATCTCTTCAAGAACAACGAAAGAGATGTAAGGGTGAACGTAGTGGTAAATTTGTCTCTGGAAGTGCATACAAATGATATAGTAAAGGGAGCACATGCTCTCTTAGAAAAACATAAGGAAGGGATAATCTTTGAAATATTTACGTGACTTATTTGAGGCCAAAGATTGAATATGCAGCACCCATCAGGAATCCTCTGATAACACAGATGTATAACATAACTTATGAGGGAAGCCTGAAGGAGTTAGGCTTACCATAATTCGAAGAGAGAAGGAAGAGTGGGGGGAGGTGTTTTTTTTTTATTCTTTCATGGTATTGGCAGAGTGGATAGGGTGCGATATACTGATATAGGTGTGGCTCTCATATAAAAATGTGCCGAGTTTGAAGTTGCGTAAGAAAACTTCTTTGCAGGAAGTCGTTGGGTACTTTTTAGTGTAATGATAGTTGATAATAGGAATTTACTAATTGAAGAAACCGTAAATATTACATGCATTCATTGTTTTAAAGGTAAATATAGAAAGTGTTAA
The DNA here is from genome assembly GCA_037179515.1 of Halocaridina rubra. NCBI lineage: Eukaryota > Metazoa > Arthropoda > Malacostraca > Decapoda > Atyidae > Halocaridina > Halocaridina rubra. Next base: position 101,269 of record JAXCGZ010018999.1, on the reverse strand, counting down.
TGAGTAAAAAAAAAAAAAAAAAAAAGTAGAGCTGATACGGAAACGGAGCATTAGAATCCTAATTGCGTAAGCGCAATTAGGTAGATACAATTAGGCAAATTTATATAATACGCTTTATATACAAAGTGCTCTACTCCTCACACATTTTTTTAATTTATTTTTTTTTTGCAATAGAACTCTGAAAAAAACTCTAATAGTATACCTTTCAAAGCTCCATAGAAAATGATACAAGCTCACATCACTATGAGAGAAAATTCAGTGCTGTTACAGTATGGGGCCAACTACTGTATTGACGATATACCCTAAATCAGAATACGTTCTGCAACGTAACACACTAATGGAAGCTTCTTAACAGAGGGTGATTACAACTTGACGTAGGGTTAGCTTGGGACAGATTAGAAATAGGATAAAGTAGGTTTGGTTAGGTTAGGTTGGGTTAGGTTAGGTTTGGTTAGGTTGCAAATATAAACTTACCAATAGAGCATTACAATTTGCACGCCGTAGTTATTTTCCAAACAGAACTTTCACGAAATAGTACAACATGAAATGTCTTTGCTGTAGTAGTCACCGTGGCTCAAGAGGTAGCGTCCGCGACTCTGAGGCGTCAGGTCGAGGTTTCGCGCCCCGTCACGGTCAGAGGTTAGGAAGGGCATGCACTCAAGGTAACGATTACATCTGCCAAAACCAGTCTTTCGCAAGAAGGCAACCGTCCTAGCCCTTGGTAGAAAAGAGAGTCCGTGACGTAAAACCGGAACGAACGTTAGTTTTTGTTTTTATTTCAAAGGAAAATAAAACTAGGAACAGAAATATTTAGTAAAGATAAGCGCTAACAATATCATTTAGAACCTTAGTTCGAACAAGTACATGCACATTCCGATTTTAAGCGATATTTAAATTTAAAGTTAAAGTTTGCTGAGTTTTAACCCTCCTATCAGAGGTATAGCCCCAGCTCTGGCGGGCGTCAGCCGGTACAAGCCCCAACCCCCACTGTGGTGTCCAGCCACAGCAGTAACCTTCCCAGTAAATTGCTTAAACTCTCGGTCCTGAACGGGAACTGATCTGTCGACCTCGCGAATGCGAGGCCAGCGCGTTACCACTGTGCTAGCCAGAAGGCTATTTACAGCATTATACTTTGAATTCGCCAAGTAAGACAGCAGTAAATGCTTAAATGAATTTCTAGTTTTAAGGACAGTAATAATAAGCTTTAGAGAATAATAAATGAAACCGAGCAGGAAACTGAGACTTACGAGCAATAGTTTTTTTTCCCCG
>JAXCGZ010018999.1:82500-87500 GCA_037179515.1 Halocaridina rubra | reverse complement strand
ATGTTAATTTGGGTTTTATTAACAGTTTACTGAACAAAGGTTTATAATTCCTTTTGCCTATACAGAGTATATATATATATATATATATATATATATATATATATATATATATATATATATATATATATATATATATATATATATATATATATATATATATATATATATATGTATGTATATATATATATATATATATATATATATATATATATATATATATATATATATATATATATATATATATATATATATATATATATATATATATATATATATATATATATATAAGCATTTCTGTTCTCTTTTCAGCCATACTCTTCAGACTTGCCAGTAATGGTGTTCATACATGGTGGAGGATTTTCAATAGGAGGTATACAGACCCTATCTCCATTGCCTCTTCTTACTCAAGACGTTGTCTTAGTCACTTTCCAGTATCGTCTTGGAGTTCTTGGTAGGTACCAATGCCTTTTTAAATAAATGTTTTTTTCTTTTAATCATTTATCGGGTAATTGCATTGCAGTTCGATTTTCGTACTTTTTGAATAATTATGAAAATACTTATGTATACATCTTTCATTCTTTAGTGCTGTTTCTGCACCCGTAATAAATGAACAGTAAAAAATGAACCTTTCTTCTTATGACTCAGTCCAATTAAGTGCTCTGCTAATCTTATCCTAAGCGTATCTCGACGCTAAATATTTATATAACTTAAAGGCTATTACGAAACTATGCATATCAACTCCTAATTTTTTGCCATTTCAGGTTTCTTATCAACAGAAGACTCTGTTCTGCCTGGAAACATGGGTTTGAAGGATCAAACTCTGGCCCTGATGTGGGTCCAACAAAATATACGAGAATTCGGTGGCGATCCAAACAGACTGACGATCTTTGGAGTAAGTGCAGGCGCTGCATCAGTTGACTTTCACATATTTTCCCCTCAGTCGAAAGGTAAGAGACACGATTTCCTAAACCCATGTTCCTAGTCAGGAAGTTTTCTCAGAATGTTAAAGAGATCTTTATTATTTCAAGATTCTCTTACTATATTCCTCTCTATTTTTCCCATGATAGGACTATTTCAGCAAGCGATCCTGCAGTCCGGTAATATGATTAGTCCATGGGCCACTTATGATCAACATCGTGATGCAGCTTTTAAACTAGGAGAAGCATTGAATTGTACAGCTTTTATGAACAGCTCTGATCTCCTTGACTGTCTCAGAGATGTCTCTGCTCGAAGTTTATTAGCAGGTCTTGGGGATTTGTCTGTAAGTCTAATGTATAAAATGTTTCTTATGATCTTGAAACCATCTCTTTGGCACATAAACATTGATATCCCTGTATTTGAGCTTAATGACTGGTGTCGAATAAAAGAAACTGTATGAAAAGACAAAATAAAACAAGAAAATTCACCAGACCAGCGCTTTTCAATCGACAGGTATGGAATTATCAACCTTCTATGATGTTACCTAGGGTGGATGGAGATTACCTTCCCAATCATCCAGCTAAACTCTTGAAGAATGGGGAATATAACAGAGTTCCCATTATGACTGGAATTACAAAACACGAAGGCTCCGTCTATATTGCACGTAAGTAGTAATGAAAGATGACATGGTGAGTTTGAAATTGAACAGTAGCATTTATGATAAGAAGAATCCTACAATTTAACTAAATTACCTGAAAAATGTAGCTCTCTACTGATCACTGTCGTACATCTCTTCTTTCAGTAAATATATTCAACAAATCAACCCTTGAAGAACTAAAGGATAATTTCACAGTAGCGGGTCCAATATCTCTGGTGCTTAAAGAAGCTGATGATAATCCACTTTACCTGTCAAAACGTATCTACTTTAAGTACCCGGGAGAGCTGGCTTTCCAAACGAATAAATTGGATGCTCTAGTTGAGGTATTTTAAATATCTTGGTAATCTCTCTTGCGAAGTATATATGGTTCAGTTTTACACACACACACACACACACACACACACACACACACACACACATAATATATATATATATATATATATATATATATATATATATATATATATATATATATATATATATATATATATATATATATATATATATATATATATATATATATATATATATATATATATATATATATATATATATATATATATATATATATATATATATATATATATATATATATATATATATATATATATATATATATATATATATATATATATATATATACTGTATATATATATATATATATATATATATATATATATATATATATATATATATATATATATATATATATGTATATATATATATATATATATATATATATATATATATATATATATATATATATATATATATATATATATATATATATATATATATGATTAACGAAACACATTAACATATGTGAAAACATGAAACATAATTTTCCCTTATGTGTGTGTATATTTTATCATTGTTGATGCCTATGTAGCATGGAATTTGAATTAAGCGTGAAAATAAAGCCAAGAATGAGGTTGGAAGAATCTATATAATGAACAAAATGTGCTCTGTAGAATGCATTCATTTCCTAGCTTAGCAGTTAGTTCAGAGGTTAGCTTCTTCTTTAAGAATAGTGATTCCCAACCTTTCCTTGGCCGAGGCATCTATAAGATCCTGATCCCCCCCTCCCTGTGACATATACACGCGATCGTGGGGAGGCGGAAAGTACCTCCGTGACCAAATTCACAGGTATATGCACACACCCAAATATTTTCATGCATACATACTGTATATGCATCGTATGCATTAACTCGCACACACACACACACACTCAAACACATTCATTAGGAAAAAATTCGCTGTTAATAGCACATTCTCGAATTGCCTCCCTTAAAAATCAAATTTTCACCTCTGTGGGGCGGGCACCCCACTTTGGGAGCCACGGTTTTAGACCTTCAGTGGTGAAGTTTGTAGCATCTTGACAAGGTAATTATGTGTCTTAGGCTCCAATCCCGGGGAGGGACAAGATATGCTTCATATATGTATTAATATATATGTATTAATATATATATATATATATATATATATATATATATATATATATATATATATATATATATATATATATATATATATATATATATATATATATATATATATATATATATATATATATATTACTCAAGACTGCTACTAAGCAATGTTTCTAATATATAAATATATATATATATATATATATATATATATATATATATATATATATATATATATATATATATATATATATATATATATATATATATATATATATATATATATATATATATATATATATATATATATATATATATTACTTAAGGCTGCTACTATATAATGCTTCTAAAAAGACAAGTTCCACATTATATAATGGATGACACCGCATTTCTTAAAATATGTCTTATTGTAAATATATTATCATGATAATACCAATATTACTACTACTACTGCTACTACTACTACTGCTGCTACTACTACAACTACTACTGCTACTACTACTACTACTACTACTACTACTACTACTACTACTACTACTACTACTACTACTACTACTACTACTACTACTACTACTATTATTATTATTATTATTATTATTCTGCATATTAGTCAATGTATTAAAAGACAATAACAATATGGCTCTGATTTCAGATGATGGGAGATCGCCAATTTAGGATGCCTCTTGAAGATGCAACAGACATCTATGTTTTAAACTCCATGTACGGTGATGACATTTATATGTATGAACTACATCACAGAGGCAACAATACTCTCCTCCCAGTGCCAGGTTCAGAGAATTGTAAGTACATGGAGAAATAACAATGAGATTCAGGGCATAAGGTGTAATATTCGTACTCAAAGGCTGTAGAGAATTTTTTAATTATTCAGTAAAAAAAAAAATTAATAGTGGTATTTTGCAAAGGTATTCCATATATTAAGACCTATCCGGTGTTCTAGGGTAGGAAACGCACACCCTCAGTAAATTGCTGCAAGATTTTACAAGCAGAGTGTTGGGTCATTCTTAGGTTGATGGCGATGTCATTCAGATAGTGGAGTGAGTACTGACAAGTATTTTGGAAAATAACATAAAATTTTAAGTTGGTTAGGGTCTGTCAAGATCGCAATATATACAGTAATCAATATATTCCACTAGCACCGGGGTGAATAACTTCTATATGCAAAAACCGTATGCAACTACTTACAGTATCAGGAACACTGCTGTGCCTTACACCAGCATATGTTCTTGGAATTATGGGAATGAGGTAGGGCTCTCCAGCAGAATTTTTGAGATCAGATCAAATCTTTCTGTAAAATTACTTAAATCTTGGGTACTAGTGTTTTCGATCAGAGAAGAAAGATATCCATTTCTACATTGCGTCTGAGCTGAGGCCTTCGGTGAAATAGCTTTATTTTTAGGCCTTTCTCCTCTATTTAATACCTCAGTCTAAGTTAGTGAGAAGTAAGCGCTTTTAATTATTGTTTTGCTCCATGTGCTTGAATAGGGGTTGGCCACGGAGACGACATGCAGTATTTGTTTAATGGCACCGATCCTTTCAAACCACTCGTGAAGGACGAAGACATCTTCGTCAGTGAAACTATGGTGGCACTATGGACTAACTTCGCCAAGACAGGGTAAGTTAGAGCTAGGCATATCATATTTTCCTCTATTCGGTGATGTCTTTGTACGTAAAATATAAGGCATCTCTTCTCAAAATATTATTCTTGTGATCACTCGGTATATTCGTATGAACGGCTAAGCTGTTATCTTATCTAACAGCTATTTACTGGAAATATAATAGTGCAAAAAGTCACTTTTCACAACCCAAATATTGATTAGAATGCCGAGAGTTTTACAGTAAATCTCTCAGAATGTTACTAAGGACACCAAGTGACACACATGTGACGGTAAACCATCTTCTCAATCTGACTACTTTGTCTAAAATTAATTTGATAAAAACTGTTTTTGGGGTAACGATTTCTCATTGTATGTGAG
>JAXCGZ010018999.1:77500-80000 GCA_037179515.1 Halocaridina rubra | reverse complement strand
CATGAGTCATCATTGTTTATTGCTTTCAGCATTCCAGTGAACGGCGTGGCTCAAGAAGTTGGAGTAAAGAGCCAAACATATCAAAAAATGGCCCTGGATGGCATTCAGAGCCAAGATGTTTATTTTAAAATTTGAGGCAAACTACTATTGCATCACACCAATTTCTAATTACTTAACCCCAAGGTTTTCAGTAACAAATACAGTCACTGGTGGAGCAAACCACTCACAAAGGTACCGGATCACCAACAGGATCATGGAAAGGTGGATGTCAAGAAGGAAATCCGGTCGTAAAACTTCTTCTTTCTCTTCTTCGTCAACATCTTTTCCCACTTTTATGTGGGGTCTATGTTTCTGGCCAGTGTTCTCCATATGTTTCTGTCCCATACCTCATCACCAAACAAACCTTTAGACCTCTGGTCGTCATTGATGCAATCCATCCATCTACGCTTTGGTCTCCCCCTCCTTCTCCTACTCTGTATATCCATATCCATCACCCTCCTCCCAACATACTGTTCATCCTTCCTATAGACATGGCCATACCATCTTAGTCTACTTTCTTGTATCTTAAAATCCGGCTGTAAAGCATTAAGCATATACTCTGCACGAGTCGCCAAGAGACGAGTGAGAAAAAGTATCTCCATATTAGCTTAAGAAAATCTGCTGAGGAAGAAGTTGAAGAAGAAAAATGCAAATAGGCACACATACTCATTCTCTGATTGAAGCATTGTCGTGCATGCTGGCAGGGAAAAGGCAAGTGAATCTGACTGATGTTATGTCCCTAAAACAAAATAAACAAACATATGACTATATAAACTGAAACTGAAATTCATTACCAAATATGAAAAATGCAATATGACATCATGAAGGAAAATAAACGAATAAAACTCCATTTGAAATATGTTCCTCTTCGGAACCAAAATATCCGGAATGGCATATCTTGTCATCCCAATAATAATAATAATAATAATAATAATAATAATAATAATAATAATAATAATAATAATAATAATAATAATAATAATAATAATAATAATAATAATAATAATAATAATAATAATGATAATGATAATAATAATAATAATAATAATAATAATAATAATAATAATAATAATAATAATAATAATAATAATAATAATAATAATAATAATAATAATAATAATAATAATAATAAGAAGAAGAAGAAGAAGAAGAAGAAGAAGAAGAAGAAGAAGAAGAAGAAGAAGAAGAAGAAGAAGAAGAAGAAGAAGAAGAAAAAGACTTTTAAAGGCCAATGAACAATTAGAGATAATTAACTTTGGCTGATGAAATGTATAATGAATGAGAGTGTGTGAACAACAACAACAAAGTGTGTGAACAATAATTGTGTAGTTTTGGAAAAGTTCTGAGAGTAAATGACAACTTCCACAATTGAAAATTTCTGTAATCTGTCGTAATTACTAAATCAAAGTTGCATTACTACCACAGTTGCTGCATGTTATAAATTCAGCTAATGGTTAAACTCTTATATTTAAAAGCAGCTAAATGTAGTCACCGTGGCTCAAACGGTAGCGTCCACAACTCTGAGGCATCAGATCGAGGGTTCGCGCCCCGTCACGGTCTGAGGTTAGCAAGGGCATGCACTTAGGGTAAGGATTACATCTGTCAAAACAAGTCCTTCTCAAGAAGGCAACCGTCCTAGCCCTTGGTTGAAAAGGGAGTCCGTGACGTAAAACCGGAAAAACAACAACATTTAAAAGCAGTTAAATGTACTATAGGCGAAATCTTTGTCCAGTTCCTGGCAGTTGCTTGTTCTACAGACAATTACAGATGTAGAGAAAACAAAAATAGCCTTCGCCAGTTCCTCTTCAGTTCTATTTTGCTTTTTACTTTCATCTACTTGGGCATTTTGGCATAGGCCATCAATTCTACGATGGTCAACCACCCTGAAGATTGAGGAGAGCGGACAACAAGATATCGTCCACAAATGCCTGTGGAGTTGGACAGGGAAACAGTGGCTGTCCCAGGAGCAGGAGGTCCCGTATAGGATGCTATCAGCTTGTAATCTGCGTACAATCCACTTACGTCGTCAATGAATTTGGTTCCCACACGGACCTGAGGATGTGACTAGATTTTCAAGCATAGGTTTCACATCACTACTACTAATACTACTACTACTACTACTACTACTACTACTAATAATAATAATAATAATAATAATAATAATAATAATAATAATAATAATAATAATAATAATAATTATTATTATTATTATTATTATTATTATTATTATTATTATTATTATTATTATTATTATTATTATTATTATTATTATCATAATAATAATAATAAAAATATTATTATTATTATTATTATTATTATTATTATTATTATTATTATTATTATTATTATTATTATTATTATTATTATTATTAAATAAATCTGTCTGTTTTTGAATATTTTACACTATATATTAGGGTACCTATACACGATGCAGTTGGCCTAGAAGCCACCCGACATATCT
>JAXCGZ010018999.1:65000-72500 GCA_037179515.1 Halocaridina rubra | reverse complement strand
ATATAGAGTACTCTTACAGACAACTAGAGCATGCAGGGTCTATGTCCTTGTTGGAAATCTGAAATACAAACATATTCTTATATTTAAACAACATAATTCCAGTGTGAAACTAATATTAAACATTAATTAAGATCAAAAGGTCAGTTTAAATCAAAACATTAATTCATCTACTTCTCTCGTTTCTTTAAAAGACAAAATTGAGTTAATTACAGTAGGATTATGACTCATTTAGAACATTAGCAAACAATTGAGTATGTATAAACATGTAAAATGCAATAGACTATAACATCAACAGTAATTTCTATAAGAGACCCTACCGTCATAAGTTCTATTCCTATCATTATTAGGGGCATTGATTTGTCTTAAAATTAAGCCTTAAAAACTACTCCTGAAACAAAACATGTTTTATTTTCATATTATATTACTATTCAGAGACCAATGGATAGGACGACTTTTACTTTCCTCTGTCTAGGACGACTTTCGTTCTCTCTCTGTCTAGGACGACTTTTACTTTCCTCTGTCTAGGACGACTTTTACTTTCCTCTGTCTAGGACGACTTTTGTTTTCTCTGTCTAGGACGACTTTCGTTCTCTCTGTCTAGGACGACTTTTACTTTCTCTGTCTAGGACGACTTTCGTTTTTCTCTGTCTAGGACGACTTTCGTTTTTTCTGTCTAGGACGACTTTTACTTTCCTCTGTCTAGGACGACTTTTACTTTCTCTGTCTAGGACGACTTTTACTTTCTCTGTCTAGGACGACTTTTGTTTTTCTCTGTCCCTTGCTCATGAATTCTTGCTAGGTGCGATTCCCCGGTTTCCCTCGGGGATTCTTTCGCTTTCACATCCCCCGCCGTCCTTGCTGCAGGCCCAGGTTTGTTGCCATATCTCTGTTACTCGGTTAGGCAGAGCAAAAAGGACAAGGACTGGGCCCCATCCCGCGAATCCTTCCATCCCGGCTTTCTCGTCCTGCCCTCGGCCGATCTTGACTAAGATCCCCCACGCAGGAGACCTGCAACGTCACAGCGTTTCTCTTCCTTTACGGCCCTCGCACGTACCTTCGAAGTAGATCTCGGGATGAAAGTTTGAACCTATATCACTACTACAGTTGTAAGAAAGGTTCCCTATGACTTCAGGGTACCAACAATGGCCATACATTGGTAATCGAGGCTATACTTTGCCTCCCCTGCAACTGCAAGTGATTGCAATCTCTATTCAATGGGCATTAGGGACTTGTCTGACGGACAAAATCTAAAGACTTTTAGAACTTGCAGGTCGGGGCTGCCTAGGAATAGGGTGGTAATGGAAGGTATGTGTCTACACAACTAGATTATTATTCCAAGATACTTAGGACTTAGCAACTGCTACATAGCATTACTCTACTATAAATGTCAAAAAGAATAATCACTGAATACTGAGAAAAGCCACTAAAGAAACATTCTTATTAGCGGTGGCTACAGTAACATCAAGTATGAATTCAGATAAAAGATACAAATCATCAAGTTACTGCTGATTTCATTTCAAAAATAATACTTAGCAACAGGCCATTGAGAGATAGCAACAATATCAGTCAACATAATAACATTACTAATAATCATGATCTAAAAATAAGAATAATAAACAATAAAAATAAATATACTAAATCAAAAATATCAATATATATACAATGGAGACTGGCATTCAGAAGTAAGAACAGAGTTCTATACTTATATTTCATAGTGATGCTTATTCTAACGCAGCCTCCTTTAATATTCAAATTCCTGCTGTCATAATCAATGTATATATATATAGCATAAGTGGCAACTTGCTGGCTCCACAATTTGTCAATGGGAGTTCTATCTATTCTCTAAACAGTTGCGACATGTGGCAAAAATATTTTAGGCAAATGGCGGTACTACCGATATCTTATCAGTATTTATGCAATAACAGCATGCAACAATCTATCAACTGAAATAAAATGTAGGCACAATTATCGCCTAGCTTCGCTGGAATAAAAACAAAAAGAAAAAATCAAAGACGGCAACGCTCTGTTAGCAGCAGGAGAGGCCTCTGTCAGTTTCAGCGTCGCGTGAAAGGTAGGAGAGAGAGAGAGAGAGAGAGAGAGAGGTAGAGTGACCGTGGAATACGTTGCGGTTTTCACTCACAAGTCAGCTGAGCTGGGCCTCTGTCTTTTACTTGTACTGAAAATAAAGAATTGTCGCAGAGTATCTCTAATAATAAAATAAGTAAACAAATGAACGTGAACAAACGTTAGCAATGACTATCGATAGAGTCTTATGTTTATTGTCAGCGGCTATTCTCATTCCTGATTAAAAAAAACGAAAGCAAAAAGAACTTAGTGTACAACTGCAAAACTGTCGAAGCATAAATCCATTCCTCTCTGTTTAATCTTGATAAGGACTTTACTGTAACAGCATACACATCCTTGTCTATAATGCCAATCTCTCTCTTTTCATGCTATAAATCACTGATGAAATTAAAACAAAAAAAAACTAAAATCATATGTGACAGTATCCCTACTACTATCAACAAAAGTACAAATATCCTTTTCTTAATAACTTCTTAAAAAGGACTTAAGTGTCATTAATTTTAACTTTAAAACTCAGCAAATAATCTCTAATAATCTCAATTATCTTTAATTAGCTCGATTGTAATCTAAAATTCATGAAAATGATAGGGATTAACCATGGTTATCTCTGGATAATCTTTTCAGAATCCTTTAAGTAAGATTTTAAAGATTTCTTCAATACAAAAAGAACTATAACAAAAACGGGTATCTAAGAATATAAAAAGTCTATCTCTGTGTACGCAATAATAAAAACAAAAAGTATATCTCATTATCAACAGTAAGGAATACATTTTGCTTAAACTTCAAATTCTCGTACGGAGTTGTACATAAACAATTCAAACATAAAATATATATCTTCTTTTACTATCTCGAATTTGACTTATATCTGCTCTCTCAAATACGGGATACAGCTGTGTAACATTCTTGTTGTCATTTCGTGTCAGCTCTCACTCTTTCTTTATGACCAAGCCGAAATAATTTTGATAAAACATTATCATGGCTAAAACTCGCAAAGTTTTACTTTATCAGTCTAACATATCTCTTCAGACAAATAATGTATGTACTGCAGCTAGCAAAGCAAATAAAGAATCATTCATAGATTCACGTCCTTTATCACGTAACATCTATCTTGGAATCTCTCGGAAATCGAATAATAATCTCAACGGCGGAGTAGGGGACAAAACAAAAATAAAACAAACTCGGCATTTCAACCATATCTGGGCAGGTGGAGAATTACCTTCTCATCCATATCCCTCACTAGATATTGCAACAGCGCATCACCTCCCATAAATACACTCTGATATGGCATGCAGAAGGACCTGGCAGAGCAGGGGAACGATCCTCGCAGACTCCCCAATCATGCTTCCTAACGGTGCTTTCCGCGATTTCACCCCCTAGAGCAACCCTCCCATTATACCCCCAGTCATTCATACTCACTCGCTATCACATTCGCTATATCACTTTCAAGTCAATCATCTCCGTTCTGTAAAATTCCCTTTCATTTACAACATGTTGGTTTTCCTTTCCCGGTCTCTCTGAAGAAGAGTAAAGGTGAAATCTCGGCTGAGCCGTGCGGTCACAGACTCCCTCACCAGTCCTAAGTCCCATTCTAACGAACAAACAAACATTCTACTCCCTTGAAGCTACGTTTGGGTGACACCGAAAAACCTTCCCTATTCTAGGACAGCACAAACTACTCTAATTTACTCTTACTTTCACCTGCATAGCGTGAAATCAAAAAACTCATCTCTAACTAATATCACGAAATTTCTTATTCTTCAAAAAAACATGCCACACACGTATCGTAATATCAATTCCCCATCATCATAACACAAAAAGAACGATCTGTCGTTTATGTCTTTCCCTCGCTAAAACATTACTCCCGCGGATAAAAACAAACAAAAAAAAAGAAAAAAAAACTTAAAAACAGGCGCAATCGTAACACTCGATTTCTTACGCTTTAAGAAATTAATATAACAATGATTTTACACGTACTTTAAAATATCAAAGCTCAGTACAATTACTACAGATTCACAATAACGAGGTTGGGAGATCGAATGGTCACTTCCGCATTCTTTTCCCGAAAACCACACGTGTTCTATGAAACTCTTAAAAGCAGATGCACGTATATTTCTCACTATAATTCTTACGCTTAAGAAATTAATATACTGTAACAGTGATTTCACGTGCATTAAATTTTTTCAATTAAAAATCGATACATTCGCGTTTTTAAAATTCAATCTAAGCATTAATACAAATAAATGGAACGCACTTCCAACGCAAATTCTTTATATTACTCAAATTATAACAAAAACGGAGTTTATTACTGCTTATAGCTATTAGTACAAATTATCCATGTTAGTAATGGGTACAGAAATTCTACTTTTATCAACTTATTAAGCGCCACACCCCTTATAAGCGGGTTGGCTGAGTCAAAGCATAACTACAAGATAAAATGGCGGCGTCCACCGACCTCAATTTCTTTTACTAATTGTCCCATTACTCACTGGATACAGATCACAAGTACTTAGCTTATTTTAAGGAGGTGGTCCTGAAAAACTTCATGACAGAAGGCAAGGAAGGATCGGGTTTTCCTTCTTCTCTTTGAGTAAAATCGTCGAATCGCCGTCTTCTTGGTCGGATCCGGCAACTTACACCTCTTGTAATGGGCATTTTCACTCAATGCTCCGGTCACACTTCGGCTTACTAAGAAATATCTTAGAAATGGTTCCTTCAAAGTTTTATAATATTCTCTATTTGAGCACACGTCACTTCTCATCCGCAGACCCAAGTATTTCAAGAAGTCGGTCGCGGGAATTATGGACGGACATTCATGGTCTTTTACATTTGCGCCGTCGAGGTATAAAAGTGAATTCTTGACTCGAGGCGTCTTTACAACCAGGGCACAGGGTGGGGGCTGGGCCTGCTGCGTTCCCTGTGTCACCACGGGGTTCGGAGCGGCCGGCTGTTCGTCGCTGTTTGAGGCGTCGGTTTCCCTGTCGGCGTCGGCCAAGTTCCTTCTCGACGGAGCGGCGTCGGCGCGTGCTTGTAGGCGCCGTACTTGCTCCTCCAGTTCGAGAATTCTCCGGTGTTTGGCCTCGTCACTCATTTCTTGAATTGGGAGATGTTGGATTTCTGCTTTTGCCATTCTTATTTTCTCTGCACGGGTCTGCACTGGCATTCACCAGTCTCTTCGTATGTTTCTTTTTTTTTTTTTTGTTCACACGTGAAGATCGTACCGCACTGCCACCACTGACGTGGGGGTTATAGCTATTCCACCGTAAGCCACCACTGACGTGGAGATTTTGGACCTCCACTTGAACTCACACTTTGTAAGATGACTGGGTTATCTCACCGCTTGTCACTACTGACGTGGAGGCTTTATTATTATCTCACCGAGCGTCACCACTGTCGTATTGGTTTTGTTTATCCCATCTAATGACACCACTAACGTAGGGCTTTTCCTCCTACGTATATTTACTTTAATTATTATTGTAGCGTGGTTTGTTAGGTTAAATATTCGTACCTGATGGGTACAAGGTAAGAATGGACAAGCAGTAGTTCCTTTACTTATATTTATTCTAGAGTACAACACATCCGACGCCTCAATGCCCCTATGCCCCTATGCCCCCACCCTATGACTATCACAATCTATGATCTATTCGTGCCCCTGGTAAGGTTCTGACTAAGTGTCTCTGCCCTGGGTGGCTCTTTAAATACCCCCAGGGCAGGGCGTGGCTTAACATCCAATTCTCCAATGAAATCAGTCAGATCTAGTCCTAGCTAATCAGCGCCAGGTTCAAAGTGGAATCCCACCTACTTCCGGGGAGGAGTTATTGGGCATTTCTCCTGGGCAGGTTCCTGCGTACGAAACACAAGTTTATGTTTTCTTGTGGTTTAGGAAATGGCTAACTTCCTGTCCTTTCTTGCCCTTCTCGATGCCAGGTCCTAAATCTCTCGGTTCCGGTCATATATTTCCTTGGCACTTTCTACAAACATTGTAATAAAATATCCGTGCCCTCGACCAACCGTTTCCGCTCAAGATCTGTTACAAGTTTCAGATTCTGGCTTCAGCATGGCGGAAGTCATACGACACTAGGACGGTTGCCTTCTTGCGAAGGACTTGCTTTGGCAGATGTAATCGTTACCCTGAGTGCATGTCCTTGCTAACCTCAGACCGTGACGGGGCGCGAACCCTTGACCTGACGCCTTAAAGTCGCGGACGCTACCGCTTGAACAACGGTGACTATATATATATATATATATATATATATATATATATATATATATATATATATATATATATATATATATATATATATATATATATATATATATATATATATATATATATATATATATATATATATATATATATATATATATATATATATATATATATATATATATATATATATATATATATATATATATATATATATATATATATATATATATATATATATATATATATATATATATATATATATATATATATAAATATACATAAATATATATATATATATATATATATATATATATATATATATATATATATATATATATATATATATATATATATATATATATATATATATATATATATATATATATATATATATATATATATATATATATATATATATATATATATATATATATATATATATATATATATATATATATATATATATATATATATATATATATATATATATATATATATATATATATATATATATATATATATATATATATATATATATATATATATATATTTATGTATATTTATATATATATATATATATATATATATATATATATATATATATATATATATATATATATATATATATATATATATATATATATATATATATATAAATATATATATATATATATATATACATATATATATATATATATATATATATATATATATATATATATATATATATATATATATATATATATATATATATATATATATATATATATATATATATATATATATATATATATATATATATATATATATATATATATATATATATATATATATATATATATATATATATATATATATATATATATATATATATACTCAACACTTTCAAAACGCAAGGTTCTTAAACTCCGGTCAAAAACTTAAAAATGAAAGAAAAAAATCTAAAAAGTAGACGATGTGAAGATTAAACAGTGTTAGTCAATTTAAAAAGAAAGTAAATCATAATGCTAGAGAAATGGATGAAAGAAGGATCATTGAGTACATTACTGACCTGTATAAACAAAAAATCAAATGAATATGACAGATATGGCCAGGTTGTTTGGATAATATAGTTTTTGTGATTGTACGGCTCAAGAGAGTCTAGACATAAGAGTTACATACAGACAGTATGTTTGCGTATTTAAAAAAAAAAAAATATTCTAAACCAC
>JAXCGZ010018999.1:22500-60000 GCA_037179515.1 Halocaridina rubra | reverse complement strand
TGCGAAATAGCTTATGAAATCCAAACATTTTTATGACAACAACATCATTAACCACAACCACAATCACAACAACAACAACAACAACAATAACACCAATAATAATAATAATAATAATAATAATAATAATAATAATAATAATAATAATAATAATAATAATAATAATAATAATAATAATAATAATAATAATAGATGAAGTATGAACGCTACATAAAGTTTAATACTCTACACTATACAACTCTTAACCAACAACCAATAACCAACCTCCAAGCTGAGAACATTTTGATAATCTTAATCTCTAAATTATTATGTGCCTCTTGTTCTCACTATATTTGGGGGGAGGGGTTCGCTACAAGAAGTAGTGTATCGTGAAGTAATTGAAACAGTAAGGAGTGCTTTTTGTCCATTTAATTTAGCTCATATCTGAAAACTCTATTAACAATATCTGCTAATAAAATATTTTAGATTGATTTTATGCACATATATTTGCTTGTACGGATATATATATATATATATATATATATATATATATATATATATATATATATATATATATATATATATATATATATATATATATATATATATATATATATATATATATATATATATATATATATATATATATAATATATATATATATATATACATGTGCATATATGGTTTTTATGAGTGTGACACTGGAACACGCAAGAAAATTGCCTTCATCAACAAAGGCCCAGGCACGAAGAAACATTATGACTAAGGAAAAGAAAAAGGTTACGGACAAAGCAGAGATGAGGTAATGATACACTATAGGAAAAGGACAAGCTGTAAGAATAGTTGAAATATTGAGAACGTAGAGATATGGCGGGATTGCATCCTGAGGTGATGATAGATCTGTTTTTTGAAGGAAGATGGGTTATAAGAATTAGGAAAGACTGAAAGAATAAGAGAATGCCAGAGTCTGGAGGTAGATGGGAAGAAACAGACGCTGTACCGACCAATCCGCGAGCTACAAATCTCCACACAGTACCTGTAAGACGAGGCCGCTTGGCAAGTATTATCTGGCCTCGGCAGTGAGGGAGGGATGTAACTCGCCAACTCATCAGAGGAGCGATGGAAGTAGTAGGGATAGAAAAGAGAAAGGGAAGATACCTTACAGTGAAGAGAAAGAGAATCTAGATTAAAAGTAATAGAGATGTCATTAATGAGTCTGACTCCCTTAAATTCAACTCTGTCAAGGAGATAAGTATATGTAGAAACACCGTAGATGAGCGAGCAGTATTCTAAGCAGGGACGGATAAAACCTTTATAGATTTTAAGTAACTGTAAAGAGGAAAAGTAATGACGAAAACGAAATAGAATAGTAATAATTATAGACATCCATGTTTTAAAGAGCATATGGCATAGTAATAACTGTTTCATCATATATTGAACTCATCTTAAGAAGCTCTAATTTTGTATTTATGAAGGTTCTGTATGAATAACCAGGATAATGGAAATAAAATAAATTAAGCTTTATTTGGCATACTTTATTACCTCTTATCATATTTGTATGTCTGACGTAAGCATTGATTGGGGTTTGTAATTCTGCCTGCCTAACCTAATTTGCCACCAACCAAAGTTGGATCCGAATTCTTCATTTGACCCGATTTCTTCACAACAAATGCATGCCGTACAACCCCAAAAATGCTGCAAATCAATCTTTTTATTCATTTTTCTATTATCGCCGATCATGCTAGAGTATGGATGGCACAGAAGAGCAGCATCATTCTCGCATATTTTCACGAAGCTTAGTACTATTATGAAGAGAAACCTAAATTTTAAGAGCACTACTGCCTCTACTACTACTGACAACAACAATAACAACAACAACAACAACAACAACAATGATAATAATAATAATAATAATAATAATAATAATAATAATAATAATAATAATAATAATAATAATAATAATAATAATTTTTTGTTCCGGTTTTACGTCACGGACTCCCTTTTCTACCAAGGGCTAGGACGGTTGTCTTCTTGCGAAGGACTTGTTTTGGCAGATATAATCGTTACTCTCAGTGCATGCCCTTGCTAACCTTAGACTGTGATGGGGCGCGAACCCTCGACCTGACGCCTCAGAGTCGCGGACGCTACCGCTTGAGCCACGGCGACTACTACTATTACTACTACTACTACTACTACTACTACTACTACTACTACTACTACTACTACTACTACTACTACTACTAATAATAATAATAATAATAATAATAATAATAATAATAATAATAATGATAATAATAATAATAATAATAATAATAATAATAATAATAATAATAATAATAATAATAATAATAATAATAATAATAATAATAATAATAATAATGGTTCTACTCATCATGAGGCCATGCTGTAAATTCCTTCAAAATTCAAGTCTTTTCGTATGGGAATTTTGTTTCGTTCACAAATTCCTGTATACTGTCACACTAAGAAAAAACAAAACCAATTATTTTCTACGGCAGTGCTGCACTTTGCGGCAATGTTGTTTTTACAGAGAACCATATAGAGTTCATTTAAATAGGTTCCTATTCTCATGACAAACTCACTTGTATGATTTGAGAATTGATTTTATTGATACAGTATAATTAAACGCTTTTAACAGGGCGCGTGTTTTTATTCGACACATGTCCAGTAGTAATTGAACACATGTGTCAATCTTACAAGCACATACATTCTCTTGAAGCACCTCCGTCTCAAGGCAGTGGAAAGGTTAAGATTACTTAATCGTCATATTCATTTTCCGAGGGATATAAGAAAAAACAAGAACTTCTTAATCAATGGCAGTATTGTATTTATAGACACAATTTACATATTGACTAGGAATATGGAACATAGGGCCAGATATTTATATAACACTTCACATTCTGGAGACAAATCTGAGATACTGTCTAATAGATCTAATGTTGATATCTTAGGTGCTTTATCCATAGTGCTTGGCAACATAACACTATGTCTCTGTACCCAAATTGGTTTGGAATTACCTTGAGGTATCTACTGCTTCTCACCTTCCTAAGAATCCTATTGAAGGTTACTTCAGTGTGTCAGTTTACTAGACGTCACCTTTGAGGTAACACTGACAGTGTTTGTTCCTCACTTGGTTCAGAAGGAGCTCCAGATGATCTATCTATCTATCTATCTATCTATCTATCTATCTATCTATCTATCTATAGATAGATAGATAGATAGATAGATAGATAGATAGATAGATCGATAGATGGCACTCCAATTTTCTCACTATGCTAGGAATCACCTTAGAGTAAAAGTCCTCTGCTGTTCCTCATATCATTAAGGACCTGGAGGATGAAAGAAAAATAAAGTCACCCTACTTATTAGTTCAATAACAAAACTTCTCCTGTTCTTCTATGCAAGAGTCGCTCCAAGATGAAACTTCGCCTCTAGTTTGTGGATATGTCCTAAAGACAACATTTTTCTCGTACTATTAATTTTACAGAGGGTATTCTTGAAGGAAAACTTTTCCATGCCCCAAAATTGAAAAATGAACGTCACCTCTTCAAATTAGCTAGCTTTTATCATGGTATTTTTAATTGGAGTGGAATGAGACCTAAATTATAAAGTGCTCAATTCATCGTAAACTCTTTCGGCTTCTCCGTCAGTGATTGCTAGAGCAGATCAATCGTCTCCATATCGCCTTACCAACTGTGTCCTCCTTTGTGACGCCACACACCCTCATGTCCTCCGTCACCACATCCAAAAACATTCTCTTTGGTCTATCACTCCCTCTTCTGCCTGGGAGCTCCATCCTCAGCAGCCTTCTTCCAACATACTCCTCATCCCTCCTCAGGAGCTGTCCAAACCATCTCAGTCTTGACTCTCACCATGTCCCCAAATCTTCCTACATGTTCTATCCCTCTAATATACTCATTCTTTATCATGTACATCCTTGTCACACCCAGAGCAAACAGCAGTATCTTCATCTCTGCCACCTCCAGTTCTGTCTCCTGTCGTTTTATGAGTGAGACTGTTTCTAAGCCATGCAACATAGCGGGTCTTACTACTGTCTTGAAAACTTTACCTTTTACTCTTGCAGGTACCTTTTTTATCACATATAACTCCTGTCACTCCTCTCTGCCCACTCCAACCAGCCAGCATTCTTTTCTTCACCTCTCTACCATACTCTCTATTCCTTTGAAAAATCGACCTCAACGATTTAAACTCATCTACCTTTGCTAGCTCTACGAGTTGCTACCTCATCACTTCACAACCATTCCTCTCATTTACACTCATGATGTCCTGTTCCTGCTGTCTTTATTTCCCCTTTTCTCCAGAGCATACCTCCACCTCTCCAAGCTAGCATCTACATTTTACCTACTCTTGCTACATATCACAATGTAATACGCAAACATCATAGTCTACGATGACTCCTATCTGATCTCGTCTGTCAACCCCTCAATTACTACTGCAAACAAGAAAGGGCTCAGGATCGCTCCTTGATGCATTCCCATCCCCACTTTGAATTAATCCGTCAATTCTACTGCACAAGCCTTACCGCTGTCACACTGTCCTCATACATATCTTGCACCATCTTCACTCACTTCTATGCTACTCCTGACTTTCTCATTCAGTACCACAACTCATATCTCGGCACCCTATCATATGCCTTCTCTGACTCCACAAATACACAATGCAACTCCTTCTTGCCTTCACTATACTCATCCATAAGAATCCCCATGACAAAAATAGCATCCGTAGAGCTCCTTCTAGGCATAACACCATATTGTTGCTCACAAATCCTAGGAGATCTCAGTCTAGCTTCTATTACTCTTACCCATAACTATAAAATATTCAAATGCTCATACCAGAATTTTCTTTACTGCTTTAACATCAATCACTCAAACTTACAGAGCATATTAGTTTCTAAACTAGTACTAGAAAATAATGTTTAACAGCACATAGATATCAAAAGAAATATATTCCATTGTTTCTCCACTATACTGAGATAGCAAATGCTTTTGACATTCGTACTAAATAACTCTATCCAAAAATACCATACATCTCACTATTACGAAGCATGTGCACAGGTTTTTTTTTCATATACAAACTTAATATATTCATAACTTGTAAACAGACCCCTCAATTTCTTGTAAACACAGATAGACTTAAAATATATAGACAGCAATTGTACACAAAATGACCAGTAACTCTAGAGCTATAGTGACTTCAATGTTAATATAGTATAAACCGAGTACATTACTTTGCTTACCGTTAGGAACTTACGCAACAGGCGATATCAGTTTAATTGCTAACTACTACAGTTGACAACAAACTCGATCTATAGAAGCCACAATGACATCAAAGTTTTGGTGGAGAGATTGCATTTCTATCCAAATAATTGCGCATATAGCATTCTTACATTTCATTTTCCACTCATCAATAGTGACAAGAGCCACAACATTCTCATTGCATTAGCTGAATCAGTTGTAACAATTATACACTAGAAAAATACATTGCTGCAAGACAAATATATACAAAAGAAAGATGCTTCACATAAAATCTCCATGTTTCAAATCTCTTAGGCATACAATGAAGACTGCTAAAATACTATTTCAAAGCCTGCGAACCATAGACCTTAGAGGCGGATTACACAAAGCTTCAAATTTTCAGTGACAGATGTTGATGAATGCTTATAACTATCAGAATCGTATCTCAAATCTAATACGTAGTAGGGTACCTAAGATCATATAACTTCCCACTAAAATCACCTTTTCTCTTAAAAGTTCTCCATGATATATACATGTACTAGAAATTTTATAATACATACGATGCATATATCAAATGGCTTAGTGTTGTATAATTTTCTCCATTATCATATGTAAGTCAACATATAAGTTAAAGGGCTCATAAATTCGGCAGTATTACTGGCAGTGAACGATACAGTATTGGCACCTGAATACCCTATGTTATTGAAACAGCATTTGGCTTAGCAATGACTAAAGTCATGTGTTAATAACCGCTCTCCTTATAGAAGAGATACTTGCAACATTCTAAGTTTATACCCTCATAAGGAATTATAGTCACCAGCTGAGATCTGCTTTAGTGCTTTATGTCCAGAACAGGGTCAGTGAGTCAACTATGTAATTAAACTACAGTTTATGTACATTATGTAAATATCACAGAATTTTCAATATGATCAATGTCGCAATTTCCTCCATTAGCTAAGACACAACACATATTTTACCAGCGCTGAAGCACTAAACGGACAAGTGTTACTGAAATACCTATATTAGAAAAGAACGAGTTTCCATCCCATGATAAAGCAGTGACCTGGGCTCAGTTTCGTCTTTAAATTTTCTACACATACAATTATGAATGTGGCAAACTCACACAGGCGTGATAGTGTCCAAGTTCGAACGGGCTTTAATACTACGTCTGTAAGTAGAAACTTCAAGCTTACTTCATAGTGAATAAAAGCTTTAATATGGCTGTGACACTCAAAAATTGAATAATGTAACATAACTTTTCCAGTGATTATATTTAACAAGATATATCATCCGCACTCCAATTTTGATATCTATAGAACAACACAATGACAATTGAATGACACTTCAGTTTTCTTGCACTTTTTAGGTTACACAAACTTCAACGTGCCTCACACCATGAATATACTGTCTTGCCGTTTTCGATATTTCCAAAGTGGTTTCAATATGACTACCTCTCTGAAAAGAAATATATTGTTATGTAGTTTACTAGGAACTGAACAAGGAAGCTTTTAAGTCTTCCAATTCGGGTGCTAAAGTTCACTACATATGCATGTATAATTTAATAGAAGAAAAATTATCCCATTATGTGAGGAGGTAATGCAAAGCCTTGTGATAAGCATCTTCATCACCAGTGAATTCAATGTAGTTCATAGAAAGCTTCCCAAGTTTCAGCATGGCGACATTATACCATGCAAATGTGAAATATCATCATCATCATCGAAAAGAAAACTTCTAGAATCCTGAGCTAGAAAACACTGATGTGATGTGACGAAGTACAGTTGAGATCAAATGTCCACATTGCACGCTTATGTTGTTCTGACAGACTATTTTATTAAGCTCTATGAGCCCAGATGCTTTAGGTCTCTAACTTGGTGTTTCCAGTTTCCAGCTGGCAGAGTGAGAAAACAAGTAACTCTTCTAAGAAGGTCAATGAGAGGTACAAAGTCCTGGATACTCCAGGGATGGGTGTGATCCTTCTGGACATGAAGAAGCAGCTGGGCCAATGGTGTACATTGGCTTTCTGACATAATTCCCACTGAAAGAAACAAATATTCATGATAATTGCTGTAATGTAAAAGTTAGTCTTAGATATACTTACACTCTAAAGGACTGCAAGGGTTGGCCATGTGACTAAGTTGCGAGAATCTTTTATGCCACCAATCATGCACAAGAGGATAAAGTAAGTATTAGTAAATGTTTCTAAGTGACGCACCACTTACACAATCAAAACTTAATTTTAGCACCACTTACCAGCAAAAATAATGCATAGGTAAGCGTGAATGAGGCAGTTCAGTAAATAAAACATTAAAACTTAAAAAGTTAAGTACAGTTAATCAGCTGTAGGGTACAAGGTATAAACAATGAGATGAATATGCGTGTGCAGTCTATTACAAGGCATACAAAGAAAGGTAAATTATTATTAATTCGTAATACAGCTGATAGAAAGAGAATTCTTTGCATCGATTATGAATTACAATAGATGTAAGTGATCATTTAAAAGTTCATAAAACAGAACTAAAGTAGCTTATATGAAAAACAAAATGCCATTATACTGCTGGATCATTATTGTTATCTTCATTTTTCTCTGATGCTGAAGCTATAGAGAAAATAAAATGTTTTAAACATATATGTCATCATTTTCATCTGAGAAACAAATCCATACGGAAAAAAATAATAGCTTTATACTAACGTAGGACCATAATTACAAACATAGATCTTGCACTTCAACTTCCAAGATTTTCCCCGAAAGACTTTGGAGCAATCATGGTAGACTGCACCACATCCAATCTCCTTTGTATCTGCCCATACCAACTGGGTATAATGCCCTATTACTGCATGGTCCATCATTCTGTAGAGAGAAGAGTTTTCTTATACCGAGAAGTAAACATGTAAAACATAAGACATATTAACAGCTCAGTCATGAGTAATAAGTTTCTTATTCATCATGTATTCTAAAGACATGCATATTTTTTGTTTCATATATAAAATATTTCGAATGACTGATTAACCTAGAAAACTATATTTAGAAGCATATTTAAAATAGCTTACCATGACTTTTTATAGCAACTTAAAGTACTGCTGGACAAGACATATAAACAGTAAGCAATACAAAATGCAAATCAAACGAGAACTCCAAATGCATAAATTTACCTGAAATTTTCAACCAGGAAATTGGGAACATATTTAACCTCTTCGTACCATAATCTGATGGCTGTTTCCCAAACAGAACCGGGATTACTGCTACTCCATTCATAAAAAATATTTTGTCCAACGTAATAACTTCCTATTGAAGAGAGAAGCGATGTAGTTAGCATTTCACAGAAAGAATTAACATATTGTACTGTAATATATAAAACTTCCCATATTTGATTTGAATGACAGTATTGTACTATGAAGAGGATACACTGCATTCAAAGTGAACAAATAGCAAAACAATAAAATCCTCACTTGAAAGAAGCTTTCGGCAATCATGACAGTCATGGTAATCAGGGCAAGCAGAAGCCCACGCCTGAGCGACCTGTGCAAGTTCTTCATTCCAGGCAAGTTGCTGCATGTCTGCTGCAGAATATTGAGGACCTGGGAGTCCTTCTGCCTCTTCTCCCCTAGCCACTTTTGCCCTGTAGTTGTTATGTGACAATAAGATCTGGTGACGTTCTGTACTTGTAAGACCCTCTTGGTAAACAGAACATGAAGATGGCGTTGGTTTGCACATAGTGTGCTCATTAGTTAAGTGACTGTAGTCGGTACAGCTCCATCTGGCGTGATAGTAAACACGAGATGCTTACACAGAATATTATTTCCATTAAAATGTACTTTGAACGAACACATAATATATTAAATTTCAACTAAAGCAATAATATTTGAAAAATGTACATTTGTTATAATTAAATAACTTGTACATAATTTGAATGATGAATAATTTCTAACAATTTTTTTCGAGAAATTCTCACAAAGAAAGATCTTAAAGAGAAGAGGTCGATGGAAGAATAATTCTTTTGTTGAAATATGAATTCATGAATCACCATGTAAACAAGGACAACTTTTCTTACCCAGATCTAGGCGCGATATAAGCAGGAACAGTTGTTGTCGTTGTGATGGGAGCTGGAGTGGTAGTAGTTAGTCTAGTCAAATTATAACTCCAGTATCTGTGGTACGTATGATGATAATTTTCGTCAACTGTAAAATTAAGAGAGTAAAAGGTCTTAATAGAAAAAAATCAAGAAAAATGGTACGTAGCTTATATCATTACAGTCATAAATGAGATTCAACCAAGAGTACTGAGAGGCTACTTTGTTTGAAAATATTATCATCAGAAAGATATATTTAATATGCTTAAAAACAAAAACCTAACCACGTCTTGATGTCTCCCATGAGCAGATGATTCTTGAAGAAGAGTTCTTGAAGGTGTTGAGAGCAACGTCCACAGTTGCCGAATGGGAGGATGTAAGGGTGACACTTGGACCCTCTCGACCACAGTAGCTGCAAAATTATCTGAGTTACGAGTGCTGGAAATCTATACGTGTCTTGCTATTTAGTTACAAGTACCAGGATTGTAGGTAATACATTGTACTTCCCAGGATATTAGAATTAGCTATGAATTACGAAGAATATATAAAATATAATAACGCTATCCTCGTTAACCATATTCATATGATATATTCTAATTCACACATAACTAAACAACTAAATAAAGTTACCGTGTCCACTCTACATCATTGATACGAATTGCCATGTGGTCCCTTCTACATTTGGGTGATTTTCGAACTCTGAAGTGATGACACTGAAGTTTCCAAGTGCTTCCTGAAGGGGTCTGTTGAATCGTTCATGAATGAGTTAACAGAACATTAACAGTGCGAAAAAATAACATATATTCAAACAAACACATATGCATTTATCTTAATGTAAAGTACAGTATTCTACTAAAATGCTATCAATATATAGAAAAAACTCCTGTAAAGATTCTATGCTTGACCACTGACCTTTTCTGCATCAAAACAAGGATAATAGATAGAAAAAGGTAATTTAGTGGCTACTGATTTTACAAAATATGAACATTACCTCAAACTTCCAGAAGCAAGAGTTCTTTCCACCCATTTTTTTAGGATAGCCAGGACTAGTAAATCTTCCTCTCTCGGCTGCTATATGACCTCCACAATTACTTCTGAAAGCTGACACCTGCAAGAAAAATACAAAAAATGATCGGTAAAATAATTAGAAGTGTTTGCACATGTGAATATATGTGTACATTTTTCCTTGAAACAATACAGTAATATGCTATAGAAATAGTTAAACCCATTTTAGTACAAATAATGACAAATTGTGCTGGAATCTCTAACTGAACAATATATATATTAGATATAACAGATTTGTACTTTCAAGGTAACCAGAGTTCTGCTCAGGCTACCATGTTGATTTTCTTAATAATCTTACCTTCATAACAAAGAACTCTTTCTTTAGCCATTTGCTAATCTGATGTCCTTCCTGTTCTCTACGTGGAGGTTTGGGATGATTGTGGCCAAATACCTTAGAAGGTGTGAAAGTTTCTTTAGACCCATCAGGCAGCCATGCTTTTGTAGGCTTGTGTGGAATAATTTCATTCTGTTCTCTTCCATGAGAGTGGCTGGTAACAAGAGCTCTTTGTGGTGGTCGATGATATTCAAAGTTTGAAGAGGGAGACTTATGGCGAGCTATGGTAACTCTATATTGTTTTCTGTTTAACCTGGGACGACCTCGACTAACAGTATGATATCGAGTGCGATGATAACTCCTTCGGGAATTCCTACTTGCACTGGGTCGCTGTCCCCTTGCTGATCGTGGCAGTCTCTCTACAGACTCTCCTGTTTCAAGAAGCATATCATTAATACTAAAACGTTGACTGTCGTTTTTCCTAGAATTCTTCTTGGATTTCTTTTTTCTTTTTTTCATTTTATTTTCTTCAAGTGCCTCAGATATATCTTCAATCGCATTTACGTAATCCTCATATTCTGTTTCTGTGATGTTTAATCCATCATGGATGATAAAATTTCTATTGATCCATGTTGGCTCTCCAACGCTGAAAAGTCTTAATGTATTATCTCTTGGATACATCAGGATGGACCCATATACGTGACTCTCATCATCGTACACATAACGTGTTCCATCAACATATAATGTACTGTTCTCTAAAAACTGTTGTGCACTATCATCGGAAATATTTGAGTGTCTGTAATAACGTCTACTATCACTGGTTTGCCCATAATTCTGTCTGTATCTATAGAAATGCTGCCTGGTCTGAGCAACTCTTTGCTGGTACTTTTGCGGATTTGCCCGTTCTTGTTCTTGCCTCTTGATTTGGTAGTATCTTTGTAAAGCCCTTATTCTTTCTAGTTTTTCAGTTCTGGTAGGTCCAGAGCCAGACCGTGATCCAGTAGATGAATGATGGCTTCTCCTATTGGGATTATCGTTTCTAATGCGATTACTTTCCTGGTGATGAATGACACTCTTCAACTGAGTATCGCTTTGATTATCATTTTGACTATTCTGTTGGGAACTGTCATCTCGTGAACCTGTGTATTCAATAGCAATTTCTGAAAATGTTGTTGACCATGACTTTGATCTTGGACCTCGGCCACAGAACCTAAAGGAAATACCAAATAACAAACTGAATATAAGAAAACCACAACAAATGTAAGTTATTATAATTTCGTTACAAATATTCCGACTCTCATGAGCATTACATCATGCATACTCATTTTACTGCAAAACTGGAAGGAAACATACATTATGTACCTCTCACCATCTGAAGGATTAGTAATTTTTACCAAATTTCTAAATTTCAAATTTCTAAAATGTTCTAATAAAACAGACATTATGTAAATGGACGTGACCGCATAGGCCTAAACTTCAATTTACAAACAAGGCGTTGTCAAGGATATCTATATAGTTACTCTAAAAATCAAAACTTATTGGCTGCCCATTAATGAAGTCTTTTTCAGTAACACAACGAGCATGATCAGAGTAAATCAAAAGGAAGAATGTGAGAATAAAATAACAAAAGATAACCTAATTACAGCTTAGCTGCCACGTTTTCACCCAGTATCAAACAATACAGAATTTATCGAAAGACAAAAATCTAGCATTCTATGAAAAACCATATACTAAAAACCATTGTCAGTAATATTTAAAACTACTCAATAATGGTTTGCATAATCTAGACATTCAATATCATTTACGACTATAATCCAAACTTTAACAGTACACCATCTAAAGATCGGCTGTACTACCTTAAAATTCTTGAGAGAGAGAGAGGAGAGAGAGAGAGAGAGAGAGAGAGAGAGAGAGAGAGAGAGAGAGAGAGAGGAGAGAGAGAGAGAGAGAGAAATGTGCCCTGCTCCTTTACCTTACGAGAGGTCTGTTTCCTTTGGGTTGTAACGAGAATCCAGGTAAAACCTGCACTCGACTGGTGGAGCAGCGAGTAGAGCGACGTAATCGAAACCTCTCCACTTCTATCTTGATTCCATGCCCAGGAGGAGCCTGTTGGGAAAAAAATAGAATCCTAAACAATTGCCTTTATTCTGATAGCTACATGAAGACGTTATTGCCCTTAATGAAACCTAGTCTTGTCAAGAAATTATTGTGCCTCCACGGGATCTTACACATTCCATTATAAAATTGCTAGAACAGCTGAGTTAAAAGGGGTGACTGTGCATGATACAACTGGTGTAGCCATCTTAATTTGCAAAGTCGAACTCTCAGCATCAGTTTTCAATTATTAATGAATTAATTTTTTCCCACTCGAAGATGGAATGGTAGGATCCCGGGTCGTCTTTCATGAGAAGAGAATAGAAAAAAAAACTCAGTCTCCATTACAATCTCTGATGACGTTGTGGCGAATTGGTAGCGACTGAGGATGGTACTATACTGGCAGTATATTTCAATCCTTGCCCAGGGTTAAATCAAATTTCACTATCTCATGTCGTTACCGATTAAATTGGGCAAGTAACAGGGTGGTTAGTGGTTTCCTAAAAGTCTACCTGATTACTCAACCATTGCTTGGAAATCAATGGGTTCACGTAATTGGAAAGGGGTATATGATAAGCATATAGTTGGGCTCCATGCCATCACTGTCCCTTGCCTCTACCTTTCATCAGTGAATTTTCAACCCTTAACTCGTCTACTTGCAAACGGGACTCATTTGGATTTAACAAGGGTAACTATGGAAATATATTCGATAAAGTATTAATTCCCTCGTCAATCTAAATGTCATACAGTCACTAACATTCGCGAGGCCAGAGTATAGACTACTCACAGATCGTGCAAATGCACTCCCTGCTAGTTTCAAGAGCTGAATAGAGAGTATTACTTATATGACATGAGTTTCATCTCATACAAACAGTCGAGAAAATTATAATGAACATCAGCTTGAAGAAAGTGGCGCGCTCAAGAATGGCACTGGCTTCCACTTCCCTCCAATATTAAGAACTCTTACAGCTTCAGTTGGTGTCAAGATAGTCAACAACGAACTGCAATGCTTAGATATGCTACAAAATCACCATCCTTCTATTTCTATATCATAGTCACTAGAGGTGATCCACCTAGGGGTGACTCACTTACCTTATTTAAAGTCTGTTGTCACGTAAACAGCATACAGTGTACAGTAGACTGAGGCTACAGTATAAATATATCTGGGACTTTGCCCATGAGCTACGAGGAGTTACTACAAGCTTCAAATTATGCAAATGCAATTTCAAACATACCCTAGTTCAAGGCCTTATTTACTACAGTGCGAGATAACAGAACAACACGGACAAGGAGTGAATATCTCATCTACTGCAGCTGTACTACAACACTTCTTGACCATCGATCCCTGGAAATCTATTTCCAGATATCTGATTCATGTATTTAGTGTTAACCAAAGTCAAGTTAAAACTAGAATGTAACTATATCAATGCAATCTCCTAGGGTTTGTGTTACTAAGACTTGCACTTTGTGTAATCCGAAACAGTAAGTTCTCCTTACACAAGAAAACTCTTGAATTGAAATTCACAGGAATTTCGATACACAATGTAACTCTGAGCGAGTTATTGCCAAAATGTTGTTCTCACAACAACAACAATGACGACGACGACAACGCAGCTTTCAGACTTACGAAAATGTACTGGCTAGTATACCTGTCGATGTAGCAGTCAAAATGTCTCAGACTTACTACCACTCACCTGTCTTTACGACTTTAATATCATAATGGATCATGCTATCCAATTAAGAAGAAATGTTTATAGTGTTAGTAAAGATAAACAGTTAACGTAACGAGAGTCGCTGATTTATTGTGTATAAGCTTTATTGTTACTTTAAGGTGAGTCTGGCCAGTTTTCTATCGCCAAAGTTGCAGGAGAGGCAGGTTCTTGGTTTATCGTCATGCTTGAAGTTTGAAGGATCCCACTCCATCCTTGCTCTATCTTATATTCTGAAGATAGCCTAAGAGCTAGGCTAATACTTAGCATCCAAAATAGCCTAGACAGTTCGATCTCGTCAAAGTATGGTAAAATTTAACGAACTCTTGCTTATTATATGAATGATTAAAAAAAAATAACGTAGATAAGCATATTCGTTCACTTTGGGATGTTATAAGTACCCGTACATCTAAGGATGTACTTATCTTGCCTGCTAAGCACAAAAATAGACCAAGAAGACTATAATTTTCCTCGCTCTCTTAGTGTTTTGCATAAGATATATCATACCGGATATTCATATCCACTGCTGCAACGAAACTCGCAAAGGGCGAACATGACGCGATCCATGGTTGCAAAATGAACTATTTAAAAGATGAAAAAAAAAACAATTTCGGAATTCAGGAAAAATTGAAACCTTTCTTTTATTAACAGGAAAGAAAAGTTAGGATAGGTTAGGTTAGGTAAGAATTCGAGCTTGGCCTTTAAGCTCAAATTCTGGCTAGTACAGTGGTAACGCGCTGGCTTCGCATTCACGAGGTCGAAAGATCGGTTCCCGTCCAAGACCGAGAGTTTAAGCTGTTTACTGGTAGGAACTGCTGTGTTTGGACACCACAGTGGGGGGTTGGGGCTTGCCCTGGCTGACGAATACCCATTGTATTGAAATGGAAATAAAGGTTTATTATTATTATTATTATTATTATTACTCTTCGCTGTTGAAAAGAGACAGGTTAACATTCTTTATGAATTTTTAGTTAACAATTATTCTTTGTATTGTGACACCAGAACAGGCCGAAAATTGAATAAATCTGCCCTCATCGAGCCTGTGCACGAAGAGAACTTAGATTAAAAAGGATCAGAGATGGGGTGTGTTGTGACTTGTCAGAAATGGATAGACATGTGCATTATAACTGTAGATATAAAAGAATGACCGAAAAATGCCCTTGCATTCATACAGTGAGTATGCGGTACACATAGGGATAGAGTGCAATATTGTTCAGAAAACTTTATTGATGCAATATGCACGATACTGTTTTCTTACTCTCAAGAAGTATTACAAGAAATGCTAACTAAGTATTACACTTGTAATTTAAAGGTTGGTTCATGAATGTTTATGTAACAGAATTATGAATACGATGTAAACAGACATTTCTTCACACAACACACACACACACACGCACACACATACACATACACACACGAGCTTTGGGCTCTTTCCCGTAAACACAATTAGGTAATCACACACACATTCACAAGAGAGCTGCGGGAATAGCATTATCGAAGCACGAGGTAATGACGACACTGTTTTACTCCAGAACCCGAACATAGTATGGTGTAATCATGGTGTATATAGTAGTGGCTAGTGTGCTTGACTTCGTATCACTCACATCACACACGACTACTCACACTGACACTGTGACTGTCATATTTGGCACTGCAATTTCATTGGCAGAGTTCACCTGGTAACTGCATTAGACTGCAGATTACTGCATGAAACTAGTTGACTACAATCACGTCTGTCATTAGCCCTGCTAACACACAGACCCTCTCTCCTTTATACCTTTCATTCCTTACCTTACTGGCTGCAACTACCCCGTTTTCATCTGCTGGGTGGTAGTAGCTTCTGCATTGAGCTTGCTGTGAGCTACGGGCAGGTGCTGCTGGTGGGTTAAAACCAGCAGCACAGAGGGGAGGACCCCTGGTGAATTAACACCGTCCACTGTCCCTATACATCGCAGTAACCGCTTTGTAGTATCCTATCCTCTCCCAACCCAATCCTACAAGCACGAAATCTAGTTATTTTTTGCCCAATTAAAGTAATTTTTATTATTCATAGTATAGTTCTTGAGGTCATTTTTTCATTAAAATCTAGCATTAGTTTTGTCTTCAATAAACATATAACTCGATCATAAACCTTAATATCTTAGATTTTACCTTTGCTATGCTTTAATAATGGGTAGAGCACGAATCAGGGACCGGGATCCCCAAGGGGATCCTGTTAAGCGCAGAAGAGATATATTCAAATGTCTTGCCCAAAGCAACATTGTTGTTTTTAAGATCATTACCATCCCAACTGGATTCATTCTTGTCCTTGCTGATGAGAACTTAGAGAAACTTAATTCCCCTGAAGTTTCTGAAGTCTTTAACAAAGAAAGTTTTGATATAACTATGCCCCCTGAATTTAATGCCCAAAGAACTGTGGTAATCCTTGGCATTGACCAATATATAACATCTCATAGGGACGAAGAAATCATAGTTGAAATAGAAAAGCATAACCAGGGAATTAAAGTAGAGTCAATTATTAGAATCCCTACCACTAAATATCTCATCAAGATACGCCTTCAAAACATCAGTATGGCCAACAAAATTAAATCACAGGGACTCCTTCTCTTTAATATTAGGATTAATGAAAGTAATATAGATGAGGAAATTTTCATTCAGATTAACTCTTGTATGAAGTGCTATTCTTTTGAGCACTCTACTAAAGAGTGCAAGAAAGTAACCACCATTTGCTCTGAATGTGCTCAAGAAGGCCATAGGTGGAATGAGAACAAATGCTTATCTAAAGTTAAGAAATGCATTAACTGCTCTGGCGAGCACTCCACTCTAGCTGCAGGGTGTCCAGAAAGAAAGCAAAGAAAAAAAGATAAACTAGTAGAGATTAGGGAAGCCAAAAAAACACCCAAACCTTCATTTGCTGAAATGACAGGTGCAGCCAGACCCCTTAGTTCCTCAGATAGACAATTAAAACCTGAACTTAATTTCCCCATTAATGCTGAGAAAATGACCACTGTCATAATAAGTGCCATGGTATATGGCCAGATGATGGATTCCATCAATCCAGGGTCATTTGAGGCCAAAGTAAATGAGATATATGAACTTAATGGCATGCCAAGGATAACTCTTCCTAAAAGTATCCCTATAAACTCTAACATAACTGTGACAAAAGAACTAGCAGCTGCTTCTGTGCTAGAAGCATCAGCATCAATAGTAGAGACAGAAGAAAGAATGGACGAAGATACTTCCTCTCAGACCATTAAAAAACGTCCAAATCAGTCCCCACTAGGAGCTGTCTCCAAACAAAAAAAGAAAATGTCCAAATACAGCACAGATCAGCAAAAGTATGAAGAATCAAATACAAATCAGAGAGAGAGAATTGAACTCAGTAAAGACCTTAAAATTAAAATAATAGGGAAACTTAGTGAACAATTACCCTCAGACTCAAATGTAGATGACATTAGAGAAAAGTTACTTACCACAAATCAACTAAAATATATTTATCACAATGGCAATTACGAACCTCATGAAGTTCACCTCTTCTTAGAACATGACAAAATTGATCTTACTAACACTAGAATTCAATACCTTGAAACAAGCCACTATAATTCAATTGATCAAGGACTATATAAGAGATCAGAGTCCTCCTCAAACTTAAATAGTTAAATCACCCTTTAGTTTTTTTTACTACTTCCAAAATGGCTAACATCATTAATAATAAATTAACTATCATTCAGCATAACGTATTAACTTGGACTAAAATTAGAGGTAATGAATTAAGTAATGTTTATAGGGAATTTGATCCAGATATTATACTTCTTAATAGCATCTCTGTGGCTAACAACATTAGCAATAAAGTAAAAATTTTTGGCTATAATATTTATCAAAGAAACTTTTTAAATGAAGCTCATGCAGGTATAGCAATTGCCATTAAACGTAACATTAATCATAAAATCATAGACGAATTTAATACTGATTTACTTGCACTAAAAATTGAAACCAAAAACGGCCCCATTATTATTGGTACTACTTACTTACCACCCAGAAGATTAGATATCCCATATGAAGATATATTAAAACTAATTAGAAAAAACATCCCAGCATACTTAATTGGAGATCTTAACGCTAAACATCACATCCTAGGTCATAATGTTAATAATATAACTGGTAACTTTCTAAATAATCTAGTATCTAATAATCTTATTAAAATTCTAGGACCTGATTTCAGAACCTGGACTCGTGGCCCTGATTCCTCCAGACCTGACATTGTCTTAAGTAATAAGAACCATTACCTGAATTACTCAATAGAGAAAGGACCTTTAACCACCTCTGACCATTTACCTTTAATAATTAAGCTCTCAACAGAACCTCTAGCTATTAGAATTCCCCCCAGTAGAGATTTTAGTAATGCAGACTGGGATAATTTTAAATCCTTTACAGAAGAAAAATTCACTCATGATATCACAAGTAATACCTCCATTAATAATATTTTTGATATAGAAAAACACCTAAAGCAATGGTACATTTTAATCCAAAATGCAATAGATAAGTATATACCTTTCAAAAAGTTAAAATCATTACCCCACCCTAAACTAAACAGTAAATGTAAAGAGCTTCAATATAGATATCAAACTTTATCAGATAGCATTGGCAGAGGTGTCTGGGGTCCCCAAGCTCTAACTGAATTAAGAACTTTAAGAGAAGAACTCCAAAAAGAACTAATAGCTTCATATAATAATAACTGGGAAAATGTAATAATGAAACTTCAAAGTAATTCTAAAGATCCTAAAAACTTCTGGAATAACATCAAAAACTTAATGGGTAACAGTAAAGAAACTACACCATATCTAATAGACAATAATAACAATAATAATAAACTTTTCACCAGTAAAGAAAAAGAAGAAAAATTCAGAAAGACCTGGGAACCTGTTTTTAATATTAGTGCTGAAGAAAATCAAAACTATGATTTAGCTAATGAAAGAACTGTAGGTAACTTTTTGAAAGAAAACGTAAATTTAATCACTTCATTTTTTAACGTAGACTTACATAGATTAACACCAGGAGATGATTTATTATCTCCTATTACTTTAGCTGACATTATAAATATTATTAAAAAAATGAAAAATAAAGCCCCCGGACATTCAGGCATTAATAAACTTATATTATCTCACTTGCCTAATATTGCTATTCACGAATTATTAGACATTTTTAACTCTTGTTTATCCGTAGGTTATTTCCCATCTAAATTTAAATTGTCAATAATGATTTTTATACCTAAACCTGGAAAAAGCACCACCTCAGCTAGTAATTATCGTCCTATATCTCTCTTGGAAGTCCCTGGGAAAATATTTGAAAAATTACTTCATTCTAGAGTATATAATTATTTAGAATTAAATAATTATTTTCCCCCTAACCAGCACGGATTTAGAAGAGGTAGAGGTACTCATACTGCACTCACATACTTATATGAAAAAATAGCCATCTCTCAAAAGTTTAAGCAAAAGTGCAATGTCTTGAGCAGGGATGTTTCCTCTGCTTTTGACAAAGTATGGAGAGATGGACTCAGATATAAAATCATAGAACTCCAGTTACCCCCATTAATAACTAAAATTTTATCAGACTTTATATCTAATAGAAAGTCAATTATTAAAATTAATGAACATCTAGGTACCCAATTTGAACTTAAAGCAGGTGTCCCCCAAGGATCAAATCTGAGTCCACTTCTCTATGCTATATTCACGAGAGATATACCCAAACCAGGTATAGGTTGTTCAACCATTATATTTGCAGATGACATCACTCAAGTAATTCCAGATTATAGTAAAAGATTTCTAGCAATTAAAACTCAGAGGGAAATACTTAGAATAAATGAATACGAGAAAAAATGGAAAATTAAAACTAATATTGACAAATTCCAACTTTTATCTATTTCTGCTATTAAACCATTAGATGTAATAATTAATAACAATAGAATAAATTTCTCCAACAGTCTGAAAACCTTGGGCTTCACAATTAATAGAACAGGAATGAAACGTCATGTAAATGATAGAATAATTCAAAGTAGACTTCTTACCACAAAGCTACGAAGATTTAACCTACTCAAAACTAAAAATAGAGTCACCCTATATAAAACTTTAGTAAGACCTGTATTAATATACCCCCCAATTCCAACTTGTGTCTTATCAAAACATCACATTCAAAGTCTCCAAGCTATCCAAAATAAAAATTTAAGAAGTATTCTCTCTGAAACTCCACCATATATAGAGAGAATGGAAGAAATTCATAAGAACCTCAAAGTCGAACCTATTAATACTTATATTTTTAAATTAGCATCTAGAACCTGGAGTAAAATGGAAATCGACTTTGAAGAATTTCTTCAAGAAACTAATGCTTTAAATACTGAAGAATATGAATTTCTTAATGAACATGCCTGGTGGAAAAGAATTTCTCCAGTTTTATCAGGAAATCCACCAGATCCTATCTATAGTCATTAAAATAAATTCTCCAATACCTCCTCATCATTATTAAATTGAAACTGTGAGTCATAGTGGGCAAAAATAACTATATCTAACAAAAACTTAGCACGAGGGTTTGCCCCTCTCTTTTCATCTCTTACTTCCTTAAATTTCGTGCTTATCCCTCCAATCCTTCCCATCCTTTACCCCCTCTCACCAGTGATGACACCCTGAATAGGGCTAAGAGAGTTCACTCGATGCCGTCACTACTTTTCCCCCACCTGTCCTATCCTATCTTACTTACTTACTTGACTTCGTATTTGTAAGACTCTTGATCGAGACCACACGATAGGAATGCGTCCTCCAGCCTTAATTCCCTAGCCACACTTTCTCAAGGATCAATTGGTAGGCGATCCCACTAACAAGCTGAAAAGCCTACCTGGGAGTGGACACTTTTTTTTTCACAGGCTACCACGCAAAGTACACCATAATCCCTCTCCGTTTTATTCCCAATTAGGCCCGGAGTAGAGAAAATCTTCACTATTTCCTTTGGGTAGTTAAACCAGAGCTCCTGGTCTAACAACAACAACAACAACAGTAACAATAACAATAACAACAACAACAACAGTAACAATAACAACAACAGTAACAATAACAATAATAACAACAGCAACAACAACAACAACAGTAACAACAACAACAACAACAACAACAACAACAACAACAACAACAACAACAACAACAACAAAAACAGCAACAGCAATGAAGAAGAAAAAGAATGATGGAGCTAAAACAGGATGGAAATAAGATCGTTAAATTACATAAAAAAGTGACTAAAATGCACCATAAAGTCAGTTAAGTAAATGCATATTACAAATGCAAGAAGTTGTCAACAAAGACACAAGATAAGACGGTGCAAAACCTGTCTAAGAGAGAGAGAGAGAGAGAGAGAGAGAGAGAGAGAGAGAGAGAGAGAGAGAGAGAGAGAGAGAGAGAGAGAGAGAGAGAGAGAGAGAGGCACAAAAACAGACTAGATATAGTGCTTTAATGGTGAAATACGGCAGGCAATAAAAAAATATCAGTTGTATAGATAAACAGACAAACAGGAAGACCGACAAAGACAGCGAAAGGCAAAACTGAAGTACCCAATTCTCAAGTTTCAAGGGGGGTAGTGAAGTTACGACGACGTATCTGATACTTCCCAAATACTATTACCTTTTGTTACGCACTGAGTTTCCTCGAGGTCAACTCACCTTTTTAACTGGAGCGCATACAAGAACAAGCGAAATGTATTTAACTACATAATAGTCCTCCTTTTATGTCACTATTTAGTCCTAATTATGAGTGGCCATAGAGAGTGGCTGGGGAATTAAGGCTGGATGCCCTTCCTATCGCCCCACGGTGGTATCGATCGAGGGTGTGTCAATTACGGAGTTGACACTGACCATTTGGGAACCTCGAAAGAAACCTGGTCGCAAATATGTAATGGGCACTAATTTTGAAGTTTATCTAAGTCGCAACTTAGTAACAACCTGATGACTAGAATTAATCAGAGAAATATTTTCTTCTTAACTGTGTTAGTTATAGTAACTTGTATTACTTGAAAGATCCATGACCTTTTATTTACACTAGAATGTTTATCTATAGTCAATTACTCTAGATGGCAGGAAGGGGTAGCGGTAGCTTAATGATAGAGTAGGCAAAAAGAGAAGTGTCGAGGCCTACACAGAGGGTTCCATTCCCTCAATGTGGCGCTTGCAAGGGTATCCAGCTATAAGCCACCAGCTTCAACAAGGTTATTGTTCACCTCCATTCAAGAGGAATTTTAGAAGAAATAAAAAGAATATAGCTCGTCAACAATATCCTTCGTAAATATTTGATCAGCAAAGTTTGTCAGGGCTCTGTGGTGAACTACCTCAACAAATACAGCCTATAAAGAAGACGGAGAACATAGGTGCTGTACTCATTTCGGATTATTTATTTATTTATTTTTTATTCATTTATTTATTTTTCTTTACAGGAGAGCTGAAGGAAGCATTTTTTTAAGCTACAATTCCATCTTGAACCCTCACTCATCAAATGGAGGGCATGGCTTGCTGACTAGACTGGTTTTACCCCACGAACGATGCTACTATCCCATCCTGCTTATCCCCAAAGCAGCTCTAGCATAAAAAGGTTGCACAATCACCTTAAGAAGTCGGAGTCAAGCCTTTCTGGGTGTGGACAAGGCGCTATATCCACTGTACAAATGAAGATAAAATGAGGAACTCTCTCTCTCTCTCTCTCTCTCTCTCTCTCTCTCTCTCTCTCTCTCTCTCTCTCTCTCTCTCTCTCTTTAATGAGATAATGCAAATACTGGTTTCTTTTGAAATTATGCAAAAGATCCTGAGACTGAGCTAGTAATAAAGGGAGGTGAGTGAAGTGCAACAGCTCATTAGAAAAAAAAAACGAAGCAGATATAACCGCGGCACACTCTGGCAATATATACACTTTCTATATAGTTAGTTATTTTGTTAACTTATTTATCTTTCTATTTATTTTGGTTTCATTACATTTATTCATCCAATTATACTAATTTATTTGTTTTATATTTACTTCTTCATACATTTTATTTAATGACCAGATCTAAGACAAAGAGCAAGCTCCCTCATACTACCTGAGAAGTCAGTTCAAAATATTTTGCCACATAATTTCACATGCTTTTTCAACACTGAAACCGATACTCCGGAGAGAAGAGCATGGCTCACATTAAGGAAGTTTCGTAGTTTAAAAGTGATCTGTACTGTATTTCTTCGTTGGGATCTCTTAAGTATAAGAAGAGTACTGGCATTCCTCATGTGGCATCCCTTGGTATGTCAGCATGTACACTGACTACAACATATTTAGGTAAGACATGTTCATAGTCCCGACCTTCGTTTTGGGAAAACTGTCCGTTCTGCAGCTCATATAATCAAAGGAAATAAATAAACAAATAAGTAAATACATAAATGAATAAATTAAGGACTATTCCTCGACTTTTAGAGTTAATTAGAGAGATTTGCATTATTGCAGACATTCAGTAGTTACAGTTCCTTAGTAGCAGACCTTTAAACATACATAATGACTGTTTATGTTATGTGTATGTGTGTATATATATATATATATATATATATATATATATATATATATATATATATATATATATATATATATATATACATATATATATATATATATATATATATATATATATATATATATATATATATATATATATATATATATATATATATATATCATATATATATATATATATATATATATATATATATATATATATATATATATATATATATATATATATATATATATATATATATATATACATATATATATATATATATATATATATATATATATATATATATATATATATATATATATATATATATATAAAGATATCAGATGTATCAATAATTCATATTCTAACCTACCTTATCCTATAATTAACAAATATTAGTGGCCTTTATATAAACAATTGGCCAGTGATATCTTTAATCTGTGAATTATTGCATACTCTCT
Source organism: Halocaridina rubra (assembly GCA_037179515.1). Classification (NCBI taxonomy): domain Eukaryota; kingdom Metazoa; phylum Arthropoda; class Malacostraca; order Decapoda; family Atyidae; genus Halocaridina; species Halocaridina rubra. The sequence goes on along the minus strand of JAXCGZ010018999.1, from coordinate 35,532 downwards.
CTCTCTCTCTCTCTCTCTCTCTCTCTCTCTCTCTCTCTCTCTCTCTCTCTCTCTCTCTCTCTCTCTCCTCTCTCTCAGTATGTGATCCAGGTTTTTTTCACCTATAGGTAAGCAAATCTCGCTCTGCAGGTCATCCGGAAGGGTATCACAGGTGTCAAGTATCAAGTTGACGGATCATTAGGTGTCAGTATTACTGATCTGCTGACCCCTACATGATCTCTCTCTCTCTCTCTCTCTCTCTCTCTCTCTCTCTCTCTCTCTCTCTCTCTCTCTCTCTCTCTCTCTCTGCTTAAAGGTAACAAACTATATACATCTATTTTTTTTCAATCCCTAATGGGTCTGTCATGTCTGTTTTCCCGTTTCCTAGGCCTTACTTCCTACTAATGACATGTTAAATATCTATAATCGAAAATACGGAAATGCTTGAATGAAAGTGTTCGTACGTATGGTAAGTAAAATACATAAATTAAGATAAAAAAGAATTCTGAGCAGCATGATCTGTATAACATAATCATTCTTACTAACCTAAGGTATCGTAAGCAGTAGTACTCATTTTCAGATACCTATTCATTCAGACACTTGAATGTAGACGTGATATGATTTTGTTTTGCTTTTCTGACTTCTGAACTTGGCCATTGTATTAACTTACCATATTTTATTCGTAGACACTGATTGCTATCAACATATTATACATCACTCTACAACTTTCCATTTGTAATAAGGTTTATATCCTATTCTAAGGCTACCCTTGGTATTAATTTTCAATGCACCTTCAATAGATTTTTCTTATACTTTTTGTTATGAGTGACACCGGGACAGGCAAGAAAATTGTCCTCAACAATAAAGGCCCGGGCACGCATTAAGATGAAGAAAAAGTAAAAGGTTGAGGACAAGACAGAGATGAGGTAATGATACACAATAGGAAAAGGACAGGCTGAAAGAATAGTGGAAGAACTGAGGACTCAGAGATATGGGAGGATTAGGCCTTGAGATGACGATAGATCCGTGTTTTGAAGGAAGATAGGTTATAAGAATTAGGCAAGACTAAGGGAGAAAGAGTTCCAGAGTCTGGATGTAGATGGGAAGAAGCAATCGCTGCACCGACCAAACCGCGAGCTACAAATCGCCACAGAGTACCTGTGAGACAAGGCCACTTGGCGAATGTTACGTGGCCTCGGCAGTGGGGTAGGGATGCAAGTCGCCAAGTCATCAGAGAAGCGATGGAATAAGTAGCGACAGAAAAGAGGTAAGAATGATATCTTAGGGAAAAGTGAAAGAGAATCCTTATTAAAAGTGGGAGAAGGGTCATTAAGGATTCTGACTGCCTTAGATTCAACCTATCAAGTTGATAAGTATATGAAGAAGCAACCCAGATGTGTAAGCAATATTCTAAGCAGGGCTGGATAAGACCATTATAGATTTTAAGTAACTGCAAATAGGAAAGTAATGACGAAAACGAAGAGAACCCCCAATTTATTGGATGCAGATTTAGAAATCTGGATTATGTAATTCCTCCAAGACAAGTTAGAGACTCTCTAGATTCCTAATATATTTATAGAATTAATAGGATAAATTTCGTTAGTTTCGAAGAAAATAGGGCAATCAGGAGGAGAAGAAGATAAAGAAATAGCCAGAAACTGTGTCTTGGAGGCATTAAATTTAACTAAATTTTGAGTACCCCACTCAGATACCCTCTGCAAATCAGAGTTGAGAGTAGAAGAGAGCGTGATACGAGACTGATTACTAGTGGCAGACGAATGTTAAGAAGAAATGGCAGAGAAAAATGAAGGGTAGAATCATCGGAAAAGGCGTGAAGAAGGGAGGAGAATGGGAATTGAAGAAGATCGTTGATGAAGAGAAGGAACAGAGTAGGTGAAAGAACAGAGCCTTGTGTAACACCACTTGTAACAGGGAAAGGGATAGATGTTGCACCGTGAACATCCTCAGATATAAAACGGTCAGAAAGAAAACTGGAAATAAAAAAAGCCATATGCAGGGAATCTGGCCAACAAAGCATTCTGCCAGACTATGTCAAAAGCCTTAGAGATATCAAGGGCAACAACGAAGGATTTCCCATAGTTCCTCAGAGAAGACGACCATACATGAGTAAGATAGGACAGAAGTGAGATTTGAGCAAAGTTTCGAATACTTTAGCGATAGAAGTAGTTAGGGCAATAGGCGGGTGCTTTGAAAGAATAGAACGGTCACCCTTCTTAGGAACAGGTTGCATTAGAGCATATTTCCAAGATGAAGGATAGATACTGGTTGAGAGAATGAGGTGAAAAAGACAGCAAAGCACGGGAGCCACTTCATCTGTAAACTCCTTAAAGAATATTGCATGGATACCATCGGAACCATATACTTTGTTTGTCTTTAGTGAGCAAAGAACCTTATGAACCTTACATGAAGAAAGGCTAAGGGAGGGCATAAGGTTAAAGAGGAGTAAAGAATGAGGGACAGGTGTGCTAGAATTGTTTACGGAAAAGCCAGCAGATAAATGAGAGCCAAAAGAGAGTGGTTTTGTCAATGGAAGAGCAAGCTATAGAACCATCAGAATGAATGAGAGGGGGAAAGCTTGAGTTACAGAAGTTTTTGGAGAGGTTTTTGACTAAGGACCAGAAACATTTATTAGTGGGAGAGGAGTTAAGGTCATCAACTTTCCATCTTATAAAGGAAGCATTAGACCTTCGAATTTGAGCAGTACAATGATTCCTAGCTGAAATAAAAGTAGAGCAAAATAAATTAGGAGAGGTTTGGTACAAACGGTGTGTCCTAAATAGCCATGGAGCAGGCACGGTCAAACCGATTAGGGGGCGAAAAAGTTCACATAGAAGAGGGGATGAACGCCTCCATTCCTGAGGTTATGATCTCGGCAACTTTTTGGTATACCTGATCAGGGTTGCAGGACCGAAAGCAATATTCACCACAGGAAGTCAAAGAGGAAATTACACATATCTTTATGTTGGGTACACTCAAAGTGCCAAAAGAATTAAGTGTGAGAAGAATTAAGCCACTCACTCTGGTGTACAGTCAAGTCCCCAGTATAGAGAACTTCAGCCTGTGGGTGAGATGATAGCAAGGACTCATGGCAAGAGGACAGATATTCAAAGAAATTCACAAAGTCATTGGAGTTTGGAGAGCAGTAGCAGAAGCAAAGGAATATAGTGGTAGAGGAGGGATAGATTTTCAGCCTGAGAACATCAAGGTCAGGAGATCTATCATGAGGTGCAAGGTTAAGGCAGCACCATTACTACCACCAGGCGTGTCTACCCTCACGCCGATAGTGGAGTCAACAAGATCCCCAGAGATTCTTAGCACCCCTCTATGCCGGGTACCGGGGGTCATAAGCTGTGGACCTTTCATAAGTGTAGCAAAAATGAGGAAAAAGAGAGCAAAAAGAAAAAGATATTGGGAGTGTTGTGACTTGTCAGAGGTAATGGAATAGTAAGAGATGTGTAACGAATACGCCAGCATATTTGGTGTAGATGCAGGCATAAGGGAAGAACCGTGCCCAAAGGAAGACCCAGCCTGAAACTGTCTGGACCAGTCCTAGTTGAATCCGTAGTACCTCCAGTTGTATTATTTTAACGGGCGGCTGATGCCATGGCCAACCTTTGTATACACTTGCAAAGCAGACTTTCCATTTCATATTTTTAGTATCTCTTCTAAACCTTCCCTGCCTATACAATATCAGTTCTACTGCTTGAACTGTGTATGTGCATGAGTGTGTAATTGTACTCATGGGCAAGAGCCCCATTCTCGTAAATTTTAGTCTCCTAGTCGGTTTAATTTTTTACTCACTAACTGATTATATTTGACCTTGAAAATATGACTGCATTTACCATTTGTTGTTTATTGGAAATATCCTTGTCCATATGCCTGAAGGCCACCCATACATTCGCTAAAAGCATATGCTGCCTCTATTGTGCCATTAACATGCATTTTCGGAGACAAATCTGTCCATACATGTATCATTAAATCTTTTTTATTAACATATTCTTGAAGTTCCTATCATGCTACTACATGTCCAGACTTGAACCTTCTTGCACTTTTGTTCATTATCAATACACAACATTCTGAAGTTGTAAATTTCATTAGCCGCTTATCTGACCATCCATGCAGACTAGTTAGGTCTTTCTGAAATTCTCTACTTTATTTTCATCCTTTACTTTTTACAATCCTTACATCATATCTGAAGATGCATTTACAAACTTCGGAGGGTCATTTATATAAATATACATAAGTGGTCCTAACTGCGAATCTTGTGAAACCCCACTCCTAACCTCTTTTCATTCAGACATTGCTTGTTTTGCTTTGACCCTCTGCTCCCTCCCTTCTAGATAAGCTTAAATTCACTCCAAGATATATCCTCCAATTCTTGCCAGTACTTGCAGATTCTTAATAAGTCTCACATGTGGGCTTGTATCAAATGTCTTCTGTGAATCTAAGAATATGCAATCTACCTACCCTCTCTTTCTTTTGAGATTATGCTAACTTCATTATGAATTTCCAGTAAGTTTTTTTTAGCGTAGATGTGTGATTACCTAATTGTGATTACCTAATTGTGATTACGGGAAAGAGCCCAAAGCTCGTATCTTCCCGTCTCCTGATCGGTTCCATTTTAGACTTAGTGATACTTATCATACCTGTCCTTAAAACTATGGATTGAGATAGCATTAACTACCTCCTCGCTTAGCCAATTCCAATTATCAACTACTCTTACACTGAAAAAGTATTTCCTTACATCCTGCAAAGAAGTTTTCTTACGAAGCTTCAAACTATGACCTCTAGTTCTAGAGCCAGCCATATCAAAATATCCATCCCTATCCACTCTATCATAACCATAAAGGAATTTAATGACTGTCACCATATCCCCCCTCACTCTTCTAGCTTCGAGTGATGGTAAGTCTAATTCCCTCAGCCTCTCATCATAACTGAGATTGCGTATTTCTGGCACCACTTTCGTGGCATGTCTTTGAACTTTTTCAAGCTTAGCTATGTGCTTTTTCAAGTGCGGATTCCAAAAGGGGGCTGCATATTCCAGTTTTGGCCTCACATAGGTTACATAAATATTTCTGAACATTTCCTTGTCCATGTGCCTGAAGGCTACCCTTACATTTGATAAGAATGCATATGCTGCCCTTACTATGCCATTTATATGTATTTCTGGAGACAAATCTGCCAGTATGTTTACTCCTAGATCTCTCTCATTTTCTGTCTCTTGAAGTTGTACTCCAGCCACCGAGTAGTCAAGCTTGGGCCTTCTTGCACTTGTACCCATTCTCATTACCTTACATTTTGAAGTATTAAATTTCATTAGCCACTTTTCTGACCACTCATGCAGATTATTTAGATCCTCCTGAAGTTCTCTACCATTGTTCTCGTTTTTTACTTTCTTCACAATCTTTGCATCATCTGCAAACATATTCATGAATGAATTTACAGACTCTGGTAGGTCATTTACATATACAAGGAACAAAAGTGGCCCTAAAACTGAACCCTGTGGAACTCCACTACTAACTCTTCTCCATTCAGACACTGAGTGTCTTACTCTAACCCTCTGTTCCCTTCCTTCTAAGTAAGTTTTTATCCATTCCAAAACATTTCCACCTATTCTAGCCATTGATTGCAGCTTCCTAATAAGTCTCCCATGTGGAACAGTGTCAAACGCTCTCTGGAAGTCTAGGAATATGCAATCTGCCCAGCCCTCTCTTTCCTGTAAGATTTGGCTTACCTCATCATAAAATTCTAATAAGTTTGTTACTGTTGATCTACCTTCTCTGAAGCCATGTTGCCTCACTGACAAAAAGTTGAAGGATTCCAAGTGAAGAGAGATATGTTTCCTTAGTAGTTTCTCCATAAGTTTGCAAACTATGCTGGTCAAGGAAACTGGTCTATAGTTCAGAGCCGTATCCCTCCTTCCCTTTTTGAAGATAGGTATCACATTTGCTTGTTTCCAGCATCTTGGAATCTCCCCCGACTCCAGTGACTCCTTAAATATGATACTTAGTGCCACTGATATTGTGTTTGCGCATTTTTTAAGTGTGTGTGTGTGTGTGTGTGTGTGTGTGTGTGTGTGTGTGTGTGTGTGTGTGTGTGTGTGTGTGTGTGTGTGTGTGACATACTGCATTTTTGGCCATAGATGTTTTTCTTCACTCCAAAATGTCGTTCTCACTCCGACCTTTGCATTTATCATCCAAGTTTCTTTAATCAGCCTAACACTGGTATTCCCTTACTACGCTGTATTCATTCAGCCTGCTATTAAAGTAACTTCCTATTTCTATTCTGAGATTGTCCTTTGAACTGCAGTAATGTGAAACCTTCCCATTCATTTAAGGCAATACAGGCTTAAATGTATTTGCATTCAATCTTAGCAATTATATACCATGACTCAGCGGTTACCGTAAAATGTTCATGGCGTCGAGAGCCATATTTACTATAATATATATACGGATATTCTTACACCGCGTTTAAGTTGGGAAGGTTTACCATTACCACAGTCGTTTCGTTTAGAATATTTTAGCTAATACTTTTTGGTGATAAAATTTAGAAGGTTGTGAAAATCTTCATGAACAAGAAACTGTTAGTCCAGAGGCCTCAGAGAGATTACCGTTAGATGTTTGAGGTCGCCCTTGGAAGTCTTCATGTTTCCGTGCTTTTTATAAAGACAGTAATATACCGTCTTGAAGCTTTCATACTCAGAAAAAAAATATAATTTCCCAAACTTTCGGTGAGTTAAAAATTAAGCTGCCTTTCGTTCGGGATCATCACCTTCCGTAGAAAAAAAAAAATCAATGCGTTCCAAGTAGATGACCGTCGTTTCTAGCCTTTTTCAGTTAAGCTATAAGGCAAGGTCTGTCACTGGGAAATTCAATTGAAATATGTGCTCATGTATATATATATATATATATATATATATATATATATATATATATATATATATATATATATATATATATATATATATATATATATATATATATATATATATATATATATATATATATATATATATATATATATATATATATATATATATATAGTTTAACCTAGGACACATAATTACTGTACCAAAGTGTTACCAACTACACCACACAAGGTCTAACAAGGAAACAAACCTTACCGCTTTTATCTGCTATACTAGGAATGAACGCATATTGCAGTTTCCCCAAACCTCACTCGTTGCATTTAATTCAACTCCCAATCTCATTTGGGACCAACAATAACCAAATAGGCACATTACCATATGTGAAAACATGAATCATTTTTACCCCGACCGGGACTTGAACTTAGGACACATAGTTACTGTACCAAGGCGCTACCAACTACACCACAAAAGGTCTAAAAGGGAAACAAACCTTACAGCTTTTATCTGCTTTGCTAGGAATGAAAGCATTCTATCAGAATGCCACTATGATCATATTACAGATAGAATACGTTCATTCTTTGTATAGCAGATAAAAGCTGTAAGGTTCGTTTCCCTTTTAGACCTTCTGTGGTGTAGTTGATAGCACCTTGGTACAGTAATTACGTGTCCTAGGTTCAAGTCCCAGACGGGGTAAAACTGATTCATGTTTTCACATATGGTGATGTGCTTCTTTGGTTATTGTTGGTCCCGAATGAGATTGGGAAGTGAGTTAAATGCAAAAACGAGGCCACGAGTGAGGTTGGGGGAAACTGCAATATGAACAGAGTGGCATTCAGATAGAATGCGTCCATTCCTAGTATAGCAGATAAAAGCTGTAAGGTTTCTTACCCTTTTAGACATTCTATGGTGTAGTTGGTAGCATCTTGGTACAGTAATTATGTGTCCTAGGTTCAAGTCCCGGTCGGGGTAATAATGATTCATGTTTTCACATATGGTAAGGTGCTTATTTGGATATATATATATATATATATATATATATATATATATATATATATATATATATATATATATATATATATATATATATATATATATATACGTATGTGTGTGTGTGTATGTGTGTGTGTGTGCGTGTGTGTTCCGGTTTTACGTCATGGACTCCCTTTTCAACCAAGGCCTAGGACGGTTGCCTTCTTGCGAAGGATTTGTTTTGGCAGATGTAATTCTTACCCTGAGTGCATGCCCTTGCTAACCTCAGACCGTGATGGGGCGCGAACCCTCGACCTGACGCCTCAGAGTCGCGGACGCTACCGCTTGAGCCACGGTGACTACACACACACACACACACACACACACACACACACACACACACATTTTCAGTTTAAGAGTAGTTGATAATTGGAATTGGCTAAGCGAGGAGGTAGTTAATGCTATCTCAATCCATAGTTTTAAGGACAGGTATGATAAGTATGACTAAGTATAAAATGGAACCGATCAGGAGACGGGAAGATACGAGCTTTGGGCTCTTTCCCGTAAACACAATTAGGTAATCACACACACACACACACACACACACACACACACACACACACACACACACACACACACACACACACACACACACATATATATATATATATATATATATATATATATATATATATATATATATATATATATATATATATATATAGAGAGAGAGAGAGAGAGAGAGAGAGAGAGAGAGAGAGAGAGAGAGAGAGAGAGAGAGAGAGAGAGAGAGAGAGAGGGGGGGATTTTCAAATACTGCAGTCAGTCGTATTATCATCTAAATATGCAAGTGTAAGAGAAGGAGTAAGTGCAAGGTGCAACTAGTCGTACACTAGCAGATGACTAAGAGAGCATAAGTGCAAGAGGAGTAGGAATTGCAAGTTAGTTGTAAATAGAAATATGTACGCGTCAGTATATTCAAGGAGAGGTTATCGTGTTTATGAATAAGTATTTAAGTTATAGACGAGAGTTTTGCAGTAAGTTGTATACGTTAATTATGCATATGAGCACAATGAGAGAGTACTGCGTTCAGCTGTATATGAGTATGTACGCTTGAGTATTAGCGGATTGTGTTATAGAGTCAGTTATGGACATAGATGTGTACCTATGAAGTTAAGAGGAAAAGTAACCAGCCAGAAGGCGAGCAACACAGTCAACACGCTTTGTTGTACTAGCCTGCTGGCTAGTACAGTGGTAACGCGCTGGCTTCGCATTCAGGAGGTCGAAAGATCGGTTCCCGTCCAAGACCGAGAGTTTAAGCTGTTTACTGGCGGGAACTGCTGTGGTTGGACACCACAGTGGGGGGTTGGGGCTTGCCCTGGCTGACGAATACCCATTGTATTGAAATGGAAATAATGGTTTATTATTATTGTTATTATTATTATTATTATTATTATTATTATTATTATTATTATTATTATTATTATTATTATTATTATTATTATTATTGTTCCCAGATCAGTGGAAAGGGTTGGTGTCAGGGAGAGCATCCAACTATAGCACTTAGGCACATCCATCGTCTAGTTTCCAACATGATAATGGGAAATTGCGACCCCAAGTAATCATGGGAAGAACTCTCGATCAAGTAGGATTATAATATGAAAGTATTGCAATCACCTGTATATAATAGCATGAGAACATGAATGTATGAAAAGTCATTTGCACTCACAAATATATGAATATATATGAAGAAATGTAACATGAGGGGTTATTCCTGTCACGTATACATATGCTGAAGTATAATACGTTGCAGTCAATTGTATACACCACCTGCGTGCGCATGAATATAGCATAAAAGGGGGCTGCAGTAATTTGAACACAGGAGCAAATTGCTTGTACACGCGATTTCCCTTATGGGAAGGAATTGCGTTTCATTTTCTATAGCGTGAGTTAATTAAAACTACGGATGGTTAAAAAAAAGGTATAACAGTTTGTTTTAATGTCCACAGACTGAAACACAGAAAGACTTAATGATAGACAGACAGACAGACAAACAAACAGATGCACACACACACACACACACACACACACACACACACACACACACACACACACACACACACACACACACACACACACAAAAGCTCAACATGTTGCAATTAATTTTACATATGAAAGCTTATGTAAATATATAAGAAAAGGTACTTTTTCTTCTTCTTATTATATATCATGATTATTACAAATGCGAGCAGCTCGACATTATACCTTGATTTTATTGAAGCCAGAGCTTGTAAGCGTACTGTTCCACTACTATGCCCAAATGGTACATCTGGTGAAAACACAGAGATACCCATTCGAAAACCGCCACTAGGTTTCCTTTTTCTCGAGTGGCTCTGGGGAATAGTGGGTGCATAAGACACCTTCAGGAGTTGAATCTGAGACCTCCTGGGTATCGCCAAAGGCGGTAGCTACCGAGCTACTGAAGATGTCCTATGGGTGTCTTACTGTGATCGTGCAAGATTAAGTCTACTCCAACCTTAATATAAGATATATAATACTAACACATATAATTCCATTAAATATATAATAATAATAATAATAATAATAATAATAATAATAATAATAATAATAATAATAATAATAATAATAATAATAATAATAATAGTAATAATAATAATAATAATAATAATAATAATAATAAGTACTATTGTTATCATTATCACTACTACTACTACTATTATTATTATTATTACTATCATTATTATTATAAATACTAGTATCATTAATATTATTATTATAATAATAATTATTATCATAATAATAATAATAATAATAATAATAATAATAATAATAATAATAATAATAATAATAATAATAATAATAATAATAATAATTATTATTATTATTATTATTATTATTATTATTATTATTATTATTATTATTATTATTATTATTATTATTATTATTATTATTATTATTATTATTATTATTATTGCTATTATTACTTCATTTGCAGCGTTTTTATAAATATGGACATTAATACTGTGACACTCATCGAACTGCGTATATCGAATTATAGATACAAAGCGTGTAAAAAACAACACGAGAATGTAACTGTATATAATGTAGTTGATATGACAAATATTTTCTTGAATAACAATCAAAGTTATTGTCAAATATATGTTTAAGCGCGAGTATATATGTATAGAACTTACAAAGCATTGATCATACTCACATATTACATACGTATACCATAATAATTATTAGAACAATCACTAATCTGTTGTCAGCTTATAAAAGATTAAAAAGGTCAGAGCTTAGAGTAGGCGAAAAATAATTGGCCAAAAAAAAAAAAAATGCTGAATCTATTTATTCTCCCATTTTATTCAATATTACTTTCACTTTTGTTTCATATCCTTGAATCATCCAAAAAAGACAATAAAGAATTATATATATATATACATACATACATATACCTTGGCTGTTTCCCCCTTTAATTGGGGGGTAGCCGACATCAAAAAGGAAAACAGTTTGGGGAGAAGTTATTCTCCCCTCTACTCCCCCTCTTCTTTGACGTCTCACAGGATGTTGGTACAAGGGGGGGATTCCTAGTCCCCCCGCCCATATATATATATATATATATATATTATATATATATATATATATATATATATATATATATATATATATATATATATATATATATATATATATATATATATATATATATATATATATTTATATATATATATATATATATATATATATATATATATATATATATATATATATATATATATATATATATATATATATATATATATATATATATATATATATATCAGTTATACAAAACTAAGGTGTTGCACAGTAAACAAAAGGGAAGTGATCTTCCATTACAAATAATGTTGACTTCAATTGCTCGACATTGTTGCACAGTGTATAAATTGTATACCTCTTCAGGTATACATAAAGCTGAATTCAGACATGCATTAGGGTGTGAGAGTGTTGTACAGTATACAGTTTGGAAGTGGTCTTCCGCTGTAAACAATGTTGACTTCAAAAATGCTTTAAGGTGCGGCACAAAATATTTAACTCTCCTTGCAGCTCATCAGCATGCTCAGCGCGCCTCTCGGCTTATCTCTGATACCTGTTCATTAAGCACTTCTATTTTATTCTTGTTCTATTTTTTCATTATTTTGTTATTATTATATTTTCAGGCATTGTGAACTCAGCAATGGTTTTTTTCTTCTTCTTTTTTTTGATAATGTTTTCACGGTTTATTTGCTTGTTATTATTTGCTTTCTGACGTTTAAAATGTAGTTTTCTTTAGGAGCCGACAAAGAGTAAAGTATATATATATATATATATATATATATATATATATATATATATATATATATATATATATATATATATATATGTATGAAGATGAGACAAGGAAGAGAAAGAGAGGTAAAGATGGATTAGGAATAGTTGAATGTTTATGACAGTAACAAAAGTGGATATATGAAATACAAACCATATATGAATATAGTCAGCAAAAAAAAAAAAGTCTTAAAATTATCATAAATGAAAGACAGTGAGACAGACAGCTGAGCTGCAAGACTAACTGATAGACAAAAAATGGGCATAAACAATCTACTGATTGTAAAGTCAATAAAATTGTTTGGAGGGATAGTTGTATATGAAATATGAAAATATTTACATCAAAACAAGTATTACAGAGATATATATTGATTGTAAATAGATTACACTCAGGTGAATGAGAAGCAATAATATATAAGTAAATGAAATAATAATAATAATAATAATAATAATAATAATAATAATAATAATAATAATAATAAAAATAATAATAATAATAATAATAATAATAATAATAATAATAATAATAATAATAATAATAATAATAATAATAATAATAATAATAATAAATGTTTGTTCCAGTTATTTACGTCACGAACTCCCTTTTCTACCAAGGGCTAGGACAGTTGCCTTTTTGCGAAGGACTTGTTTTGGCTTCTGTAATCGCTACCCTGAGTGCATGCCCTTGCTAACCTCAGACCGTGACGGGGCGCGAACCCTCGATCTGACGCCTCAAAGTCGCGGACGCTACTGCTTGAGCCACGGTGACTACAATAATGATAATAATAATAATAATAATAATAATAATAATAATAATAATAATAATA
>JAXCGZ010018999.1:12500-17500 GCA_037179515.1 Halocaridina rubra | reverse complement strand
AAGTGGGAAATAGTGTGGGATATTAATTACGAGAGAATTCAGTCATTGAGCAATAGAATTGAATAGTCTAAACCAACACAGTAAAAATTATTTCTTTGGGGCAATTTTCTATGGCTGTTTGCAATGATATTTCTTGCATCAATATGTACTGGAACCACGGGAGGAGATGAATCGTCAACGCTTGACCTAATATTCACAGTTCACATTTTGGATATATGTAAAATTAAATATGAGCTACCGATTAGAAAAAGCGATCACTCTGTGTTGTTGATGGAGTATATTTATCATATAAGATATTCTGTCTGAGAGTATGGGGATCAATTAAAGAAATGGTAAGGAACTATCCAAAGGGAGTTTACAAGAGGATTAACGATCATATAATAGGTATTGGCTGGGGGACCATTTTAACAACAGATAAAGGAGGGGAGATACGGAAACTGTAACGCAATGATTCGAAATTATTACCCGCTGAAATGAAGTCATAATGGCCTTTTATGGGTTAAACGCCTCATGCTTACGAATTAACGTTTTAAAAGTATTCGACAGTGTGGAAGTATTTAATGCAATTTGCAATATCAGTAAATACTATTTTCCATTAGTGTGAACAATATCGTCAAGGTAAAGGTTCTACATAGCTTACCACCAAACAAGACGGTTGTACATTCTTTTGTAATTTACTTTGAAAATAAACGAAGAATTAATTGGTTCAGAATTTAATTTTCAAAACTAATTTGTTCTCTTTGTTTGTTTTTTAATGATACAAAAATAGAAATTATTAATGTCAAAAAGAAATGGTTCAGTAATGAGTCAAACAGCAAAGGAGTGGAGGGACCAATGCTGCATTATGCAAATGAGAAAAAAATAAATGCCTGGCAAAATTGTAAAGTACCAAAAAATGATTATATAAGTAAAGGAAAAGTAGCAGAAATTGCAAATTAGAGAAATTTAATGAGAACTAAAGAATATTCCAACCTAATAGAGAGCTTTGTTAGGGGGAAGCTGAAATTCAAAGGACATTATTTAACAGTAGAAAGGGCAGACAGGTGAACTGTTTCTGTTAGTATTTGCAGAATATAGACTACATCACCCATCATATTGCAGAGGTGAGTAAATGTGGGAAAGTTGCTGGCGATGTCATTTCAGCAAAAGAAGTACATAGCACACTGAAGGAATTAGATGTTCATAAGGCTATGGGGCTGATGATATACTTAAGAAACGCGCTACATCATCATCTATTTTACTTTGCATAGCTGAAAAGTCGTTGGAATTTAGGGAGATTCCAAGATGCTGGAAACAAACATACATGCAGCCTAGCGTCAAAAAGGAAAGGAAATACACATTTTTAAGCTACAAGGCCTATTTCATTGACTAGTATAAATTGCAAAGGTACTGAGAAAGTACTGAGAAAAGACGTATCTCTTCACCTGGAGTCCTTCAACTTTTGTTAGTGAAACAACATGGTTTCAGTGAAGATGGATTTTGTTTAACAAACTAACAAAAATTTTATTGTGAGGTAAGCCTAATCTTAAAAGAAAGAGAGGGATAGGAAAATTGCATATTTTTAGATATTAAAAAGGTGTTTGATACAATCCCACATGAGAGACTCATGAAGAAGCTGCAAGAAATGACAAAAATATGTGGAAATGTATTGGAGTGGATAAAAACTTATCAAGAAGGAGGATAGTCAAAGGGTCAGAGTAAGACATGCTGTATATGACTAATGAAAGCTTAGCAAAGGGGTTCCACAGAGATCAGTCTTAGGGTCATTGCTATTCCTTTTATATGTAATTGGGCTGCCAGAGTTTGTAAATGCATTTTTAAATATGTTTGCAGATGATGTAAAGCTTGTAAAGAGAGTAAAAGAGGAAAATAATGATAAAGAGCTTCAAGAAGAACTAAATAGTCTCAATGAGTGGTTAGACAATGGTCAGTGGGATTCACTACTTCTTACTGAAAAGCAGTGAGACTGAGCAAGAGTGTAAGAAGGTCTAAGTTTGGGTAATCAATGGTAGGAGCGAAACTTTAAAAAGAAATATGAGTAAGCAAAAGTCTAGCGGTATATGCACTGGCAGATTTATCTCTGGATATGCAGGTAAATGACATAGTATAAGAAGCATGTGCTTTCCTATCAAATATAAGGGTTGCCTATAGGCATATGAACAAGGGAATGTTCACGACTAGTTACATGATTTATGAAATGTCTAAGCTTGAATATGCACCACCCCCACGCAATCCGCACTAGAAAAGTATATGAATATATTTGAGATATTTCAAAGATATGCTACGAAGTTGGTAACAAATATCGTACTTTCAGTTATGAGGAAAGGCTGAAGGCAAAAATTTTACCATCACTCGGAGCTAGAGGGAAGAGGGGAGATACGGAAACTTTTTAATTCCTTTATGGTTTTGACATAGTGGATAAGTAGCGATATTTTGATGAGGAAGCTCCAGAACTGGATATCATAATTTGAAGCTTTATAAGGAAGCTTTGCAAGATGTAAGGAAGTGCTGATTCAGTATAAAAGTAGTTGATAATTGAAATTCACTAAGTGAGAATAAAGTAAATGCTAAATGCATTCATAGCTTTCAGGATAAACCTTATTATTTGTGTTAGTGAATGGAAAAAGTAAACCGATCGGGAGATGGGGACTTACAAGCCTGGAGCTCTTCCCCATGAGAACAATTAAGTAAATACAAATAACATAATACTCGCACACATATACTCTGGTTATTTCCATACTCTCACAGTGTTGCATGAATAACATTTAAAATGAACAAGCAACAAATGACACTGCATTGCGTGCCTTGCGTCGGTCGGCCCTTATCAGAACCTGATGTTGAATTCTTTACAATTCGAGAAATATTACATATATTTCTTTTGCATGTGAGATAACGCTTTTCAACACATCACATATTGGTTGCTTTTCATAAACTAACAAACCTTTTATTCCTTATACCCAGTGCCACTCTTGGCATTTGGAGTGTAACTAACGTGACGATCTGCGAAACTTTTTCTTTGGCTTCCCATGGGAAGACTACTGCTTCTGGACCCGAACCCTAATTAGGTAGTCCTAAAAGCTGATGACATCCTAACCTTGGGAATGAAGGCTTTCAAACTCTTCCTCTATGAAAATTTTTTCTCCCCTAATCCTTGGTTTGACCGTGCCTACTCCATGGCTACTGAGGCCACGGACAGGGCATACTGGTCGTACCAAGCCTCTCTTTATGATTTAGCACACTCTGCTTTTATAACAGATAGGAATCGCTGCACTACTTAGATTCCAAGGTCTAAAGCTTACTTTTAAGGAAGGAAAGTTGCTGACTATAACTCTTTTCCCAATGATAAATGTTTTTGGTCCTTTAACTCAAGCATTCCCGCTCTCTTTCATCCTGATGGTTCTACAGCTTGTTTTCCCACTGACAAAGCCACTCTCTTTGGCTCTCATTTCTCTTCCAACTCTTCCGTAAGCGATTCCAGCATACCTGTCCCTCGTACTTTACCCCTCTCTAAGTCAATGTCCTCCCTTAGTCATTTTTACACAAACTCCATAAATTTCTCTTTCTGAAGACAAACAAGGTGTTCAGGCCTGATATCATTCCTACAAGATTCCTTGAGGAGTTTGCAGATGAGCTAGCTCTCGCACTTTGCCGTCTTTTTCACCTCATTCTCTCGACCAGTATCCATCTATCATCTTGGAAGCAAGCTCAAGTTCAGCGTGTTATTAAGAAAGGTGACCACTCTATTCCTTCCAATTACCAACTTATTGTCCTCTGTTAACGCTAAAGTATTCGAAACTTTGCTCAATGCTAACTTCTTGAAACATCTTGAATGTAACTCGCTTATTTCTGATCACCAGTACGGCTTCAGCAAGACAAGATCCACTGGTGACCTCCTTTCCTACCTCTTTCGTGCATGGTCATATTCTCTGAAAAACTATGGGGAATTATTTGTTATCACTCTTGATACTTCTAAGGCTTTTGACAAAGTCTGACTCAAGGCTCTTTTGGCCAGACTTCCTGCTTATGGCTTTACCTCTTCTCTTTGTTCTCTGATTTCCAGTTTTCTTTCTGACCGTTTTATATTTGTGGTTGTCGACGATGCAACATGTTCTTTCACCTATTCTTCTCCTTCTCTTCATCAACGACCTCCTCCAGTTCCCATCCTCCTCTGTTCTCCACGCCTTTGCCGACGATTCTACCCTTAATTTTTCCTCCACCTTCTCTTCACAACCTTCACCTGCAACTCGTAATCAGTCTCGTATCACTTTTTCTTCAACTCTAAGATAAGATTTTCAGAAAGTATCTGAATGGGGCACCCAAACCTTAGTTAAATATAAAGTCTCCAAGACACAGTTTCTGGATATTTCTTTATCTTCTCCTCCTGTTAGCCCTATTGTCTTCGAAACTAACGAAATATATCCTCTTAATTCTATTACCATATTAAGAATCCAATAAGCCTCTAACTTGTCTTGTGGGAGTCACACAATCCAAATTTTTTAATCTGCATCTAAATAACTGGGAGTTTTGTTTTGTTTTCGTCATTGCTTATCCTCTTTTCAGTTACTTACAATATATAAAAGTTTTATCCATCCCTTGCTTAGAATACTGCTCGCACATTTGGGGTGCTTCTTCTTATTTTTATCTCCTTGATAGGGTTGAATCTAAGGCAATGAGATATATCAGTAACCTTTCTGTTACTTCTACTCTTGATTCTCTTTCTCTTCGCCCAAAGGTATCATTGATTTCTCTTTTCTAACGTTACTACTTCCAACGCTGCTTTGCTAAGTTGCATTCCTCCCCCACTGCAAAGGACGTTTAACACTCGCAAACGGCTTTACCTCACAGGTACTGTATGGAGATTTGTAGCTCGTGGATTGGTCGGTGCAGCGACTGCTTCTTCCCGTCCACCTCCAGACTCTGAAACTCTCTTCCCGCATATGTCTTTCCTAATTCTTATGACTTATCTTCCTTCAAAAACGGATCTATCGTCATCTCATGGC
>JAXCGZ010018999.1:7500-10000 GCA_037179515.1 Halocaridina rubra | reverse complement strand
GGTGATGACCACATGTATGCCTTGCTTGCGTTGAAAGCAGACTAAAAGGGATAGAGGAGCAAGGGGTGGGCAATCCTCTTCCTCCTTCAAGTTTGTTCTTGTCACGGTCAAGGTGAGAACGTGCTATGAGAGATGAAGACAAGCTGTATTTTTTTTTTTTGGCGGAATTATGATCATTCATCTATCTTCAGCGGCATACTGAATCAAATGAAATAAAAAAAAATGGAAAATACAGCAAACTATAATATCTCTAAATTAACGGCGCCAGAGGATGCTTATTCTTATCTGATCACATTCAAGTTAATTACTGACGACGAATTGCCCCAAACCAGTCATGGTGATTAAGTCAATTAATCACACTGAGTGCTTCGTCCAGCTCATCGTGAGCCTGATCACTCTTGATCAAATGAGATAAGTCAGGCCACAAAAACAAAGACACAGTGTTCTGCATGCTCTCTTCGTCTTGAACACTAAATTCAGTAAATTTGTGGTTTACCTCACTATGCCAAAGGATTTTCAAATATCATTTTTAACAATATTATAAGGACAAAGATCAAATTTACATATATTACAAGGAAAATCCAAACGAAGTTTAAGTTAGTAGTTACAGACCATAACTTTGATTTATGTATAATTCGAAAGAAAATTGTATTCAGTATTTTAGCAACATAAAAAATACTCCAAAAGCAAAAACAAATGTGGCTATTTTTTTTTTTAATATTTCTCAAGTTTTCCTTACGCCATGCTTTGAAATCATTTGGATAAACAAATTACTTCATAAATCTCAAAAGGTGCCATTCGTTACTTCAACATATTGACCACCAGTGCCTCAAGAAACATTTGCTGTTTTTCTTAAGGTCTTTTCGCCTCCAAGACAAGTTCTTAACATCGTCAGAGACTGGTTTATTGCATCTTCAGACTTCTGTAATGATCCACAATATCCTGTGTACATGCCTAGCAAACTCAGTGAATGCCACTTGAACAAAATTCCTACTTGATAAAACATTCAGGGATCTTGGACTCTATTTATCTCACTGTGTTTCTTTCTTTAAATTACAACCACAACAAGGCTAATTATATAAGTTGGTATAGAAATGAGCATTTAAAATATCGCTTCTCTTGTATAATCTAATATTATTTTATGAAATAAAATAAAAATATAACGGATATAAAATCCTCAGCTAAAAATATAGATCAAACTTAAAGTTACCAAACAATAATAACTTTATTTTCTCTAGTCTCTCAAACACTGAAATCCCGTCTCCAGTGATACGGAAATTGGTTCATAAATTACTAATTAGGGTATCGAATTACCTGGAAAAACGGGTCCGTAACTTCCAAATTGTTCAACTTCGTGTTCGAGGGTGGAAGCTTAAGTGACGGTAATTATACTCAGTAAAAACAAGATAATTGCACCTCTGGCTATCGCTACATCCTCAAGTAGATTTTTCTCTCTGGAGAAGAACTGTCATTCTAAAGGTGCGTCCACACCGGCAACAAAATATATCAACAACAAAATTGACAACATTGAACGCAACAATGTTTGTGTTGCTACTGATACGATGGTGTAGATATGTTCGAACTACTGGTGTCTAGATGTCGACTGCGATGTTTAGGTCAATGTTTACAACTGTTTCCGACTGCATGTTGCCGGTGTGAATGCACCTTAAAGGTGCTTCCACACCGGCAACATGCAGTCGGAAACAAGTTGCAAATATTGACCTAAACATCACAGTCGACATCTACAGACACCAGTAGTACCAACATAACACTTACAGCGCCATACCAGCATATCGAGACAATCGTATCAGTAGCAACACAAACATTGTTGCGTCCAATGTTGTCAAGTTTGTTGTTGATATGTTTTATTGCCGGTGTGGACGCACCTTTACACTAAACAAAAACTGCTCAAAAAACTTTACAAAAAGCATCAATTCTAAAATGATCACAAAACACATATTGCAGATTGACTTAATAGTTGTAAACAGCAGTAAATCCCAGAGCACCTGATGTTTGGGAAAAAAAAAATGCAATTATTTCTGCGATACTTGAAGCCTAAACATTCAAGACTGGTTTACAAATTAAGTCATTGATTTGACACTTGTTTGTCTCAGCAAGAAAGTTTATAGTTTTCATGTGGTTTCATCAGCTGCTTGAGGGAGGCTGATGACGAATAATTTCAAGATATCGAGATATTGAATAAGTACTATATAAAATAAAAGGAAAATCAATAAGGAATAGTGATGCTAATGTGTAGAATAAACAATACTGTTAAAAAAAAAAAAAAAAAAAAAAAAAAATATATATATATATATATATATATATATATATATATATATATATATATATATATATATATATATATATATATATATATATATATATATATATATATATATATATATATATATATATATATATATATATATATATATACATATATATATATATATATATATATATATATATATATATATATATATATATATATATATATATA
>JAXCGZ010018999.1:0-2500 GCA_037179515.1 Halocaridina rubra | reverse complement strand
AAGGGAAGGAGGGATACGGCTCTGAACTATAGACCAGTTTCCTTGACCAGCATAGTTTGCAAAGTTATGGAGAAACTACTAAGGAAACATATCTCTCTTCACTTGGAATCCTTCAACTTTTTGTCAGTGAGGCAACATGGCTTCAGAGAAGGAAGATCAACAGTAACAAACTTATTAGAATTTTATGATGAGGTAAGCCAAATCTTACAGGAAAGAGAGGGCTGGGCAGATTGCATATTCCTAGACTTCCAGAAAGCGTTTGACACTGTTCCACATGGGAGACTTATTAGGAAGCTGCAATCAATGGCTAGAATAGGTGGAAATGTCTTGGAATGGATAAAAACTTACTTAGAAGGAAGGGAACAGAGGGTTAGAGTAAGACACTCAGTGTCTGAATGGAGAAGAGTTAGTAGTGGAGTTCCACAGGGTTCAGTTTTAGGGCCACTTTTGTTCCTTGTATATGTAAATGACCTACCAGAGTCTGTAAATTCATTCATGAATATGTTTGCAGATGATGCAAAGATTGTGAAGAAAGTAAAAAACGAGAACAATGGTAGAGAACTTCAGGAGGATCTAAATAATCTGCATGAGTGGTCAGAAAAGTGGCTAATGAAATTCAATACCTCAAAATGTAAGGTAATGAGAATGGGTACAAGTGCAAGAAGGCCCAAGCTTGACTACTCGGTGGCTGGAGTACAACTTCAGGAGACAGAAAATGAGAGAGATCTAGGAGTAAACATATTGGCAGATTTGTCTCCAGAAATACATATAAATGGCGTAGTAAGGGCAGCATATGCATTCTTATCAAATGTAAGGGTAGCCTTCAGGCACATGGACAAGGAAATGTTCAGAAATATTTATGTAACCTATGTGAGGCCAAAACTCGAATATGCAGCCCCCTTTTGGAATCCGCACTTGAAAAAGCACATAGCTAAGCTTGAAAAAGTTCAAAGACATGCCACGAAACTGGTGCCAGAAATACGCAATCTCGGTTATGATGAGAGGCTGAGGGAATTAGACTTGCCATCACTCGAAGCTAGAAGAGTAAGGGGGGATATGGTGACAGTCTTTAAATTCCTTCATGGTTATGATAGAGTGGATAGGGATCGATATTTCGATATGGCTGGCTCTAGAACTAGAGGTCATAGTTTGAAGCTTCGGAAGAAAACTTGTTTGCAGGATGTAAGGAAATACTTTTTCAGTGTAAGAGTAGTTGATAATTGGAATTCGCTAAGCGAGGAGGTAGTTAATGCTACCTCAATCCATAGTTTTAAGGACAGGTATGATAAGTATCACTAAGTCTAAAAATGGAACCGATCAGGAGACGGGAAGATACGAGCTTTGGGCTCTTTCCCGTAAACACAATTAGGTAATCACAATTAGGTAATCACACACACACACACACACACACACACACACACACACACACACACACACATATATATATATATATATATATATATATATATATATATATATATATATATATATATATATATATATACATATACATATATGTGTGTGTGTGTGTGTGTGTGTGTGTGTGTGTGTGTGTGTGCGTTCTCCAAATATTTTACTAAGCAACTTTTGGATCATGTAAGGAGTGTCTACAAGTAGAGATAATCCCTCTTGTAACTATTTATCCAATTTTTTGTAATTCTGTGATTATCAAATAATTAGCTATAATTAACCTAATAAACGACAAGATAAAGACAGCCCCCTTCCAATATCCTACTGTGAGAGATTATCATTACTTGATTCCAGTTTATTAATTACCTACAAGAATATATATATATATATATATATATATATATATATATATATATATATATATATATATATATATATATATATATATATTTATGTGTGTGTGTGTGTGGTGTGTGTGTGTGTGTGTGTGTGTGTGTGTTGTGTGTGTGTGTGTGTGTGTGTGTGTGTGTGTGTGTGTGTGTGTGTGTGTGTGTGTGTGTGTGTGTGTGTGTGTGTGTGTGTGTGTGTGTGTGTGTGTGTGTGTGTACGCATTACTCTTATAAGCGCATGAAATTTCCTATGAAGTAAGAATGAAATATCTGCCTGGACCTTCGATGCAAATTAGTGCGTATTCACAAACGTAATGAAACTAAAATACGGAAGGTGAAATTGTCGCTGCCTAAACCCCTGAAGAACGAGATTTTATGCACTTTACATAAGTTTCTTTAAATAGAGACATATCAAGATCTCTTATTCAGTACCTCCATATATGGAATACTTGCAAACTTTATGCATATATACTCCCAAAATCATAGCAAATGTGTCTTCGCTATAGGCTCTTATGGGCCCGCGTCTACCGTCCGCAAGGCGATAAAAAGGCCACTAAGAATGCAGTTGTCCTTGTGCCCCCATGCGCCCTCCCAATGAGACCTCGCAGGAATGAATCACTACTACCTTTTTTTTTTTTCTCAGGTACTGTAAGGTCCAATGCACCTCATTTTAATATAGGAATTTTGATCATAACTACCTA
>JAXCGZ010018998.1:92500-135072 GCA_037179515.1 Halocaridina rubra | reverse complement strand
GCCTGTTAATTTCAAAGGGACTGACGCCAAATAAAAGGTGACATGAACCTCTTTTTTTCTCTATTCGAGGCAAAATTACTGCTGATTGCATCATTATTATTCAGTTTTAGTGTCAAACCACTGTATATTATCTATCTCTTTATCTATCTTTCTATCTATCTATCTATCTATCTATCTATCTATCTATCTATCTATCTATCTATATATATATATATATATATATATATATATATATATATATATATATATATATATATATATATATATATATATATATATAGATAGATAGATAGATAGATAGATAGATAAAGAGATAGATAAATTATATATATATATATATATATATATATATATATATATATATATATATATATGTATGTATGTATATATATATATATATATATATATATATATATATATATATATATATATATATATTGAGAGAGAGAGAGAGAGAGAGAGAGAGAGAGAGAGAGAGAGAGAGAGAGAGAGAGAGAGAGAGAGAGAGAGAGAGAGAGAGTACACACACGCTTTTTCCTCCGTTTTTTCTAGGGTTTTTGTGTCCTATACTTTCTAACCTGAAATTAATCTTGGTCGTTATTGATTATTTTTAATGAGCATCGTTAAAGTTTATTCCATGGGGCGCAGAAGAGAGAGAGAGAGAGAGAGAGAGAGAGAGAGAGAGAGAGAGAGAGAGAGAGAGAGAGAGAGAGAGAGAGAGAGAGAGAGAGAGAGAGAGAGAGAGAGAGAGAGAGAGAAGCGATGCGTTCCATTCCTTTGACAGATCTCGGAGTTCGACTAAACTGCAACGACATACATACAAAGGAAGGACTGCAGAAGACTATTATAGAAGGATTAGATAGACTAACAGAATTCTGTTCTCAGTGACAGATATTCTGCAACAGGAGAGCCATGTATTAATACAGATTTATCGAGAATGGAATAATTCAATTCCAAATTTGATGCGGGGAGGTAAGAATACCTCCTCCGTGGTCCCCTACGTGTCGTAAAAGCCGGATTGGGGGACGCAAGGGGATTGGAAATCCCCCCCCTTTGTACTTTAATCCCGCAGAGTCAAGTATCTTGCTTTGACTCAGCCATCTCCCCATATAAATGAGATAATGACCTTTATATATAGATAGAATAAAGTATATAGTAGATTGTGTACATAACGGTGGATAAATTTCTCATATATATATATATATATATATATATATATATATATATATATATATATATATATATATATATATATATATATATATATATATATATATATATAGTTTACGTCAAGGCATCTCGAGTTCAACTCCCCATGGTACTCTGACCATCTCTTGGTCAGGATTTCTGAAGGATACGAACACTGTATTGTTATATATAGTCAACTCAGCATGCTAACTGAGTACCCTTTTAGACATGGTGATGAAGTATCGTCGCAGCCTAGGGCTACAATGAATTCTTATAAATATCAATCAGTGAGAGTATAAATTACTATCATTTACACAGTATATTCTGGCTTATTCGTTGCACCTCTTGCTATTCCTCCAAATATGACAAGTCATAACAAGCCCCATTTCTATTTTTCTTTGCTTTCTTTCATTATTATTATTATTATTATTATTATTATTATTATTATTATTATTAGTAGTAGTAGTAGTAGTATTATAGTCTCCGTGGCAAAATGGTAGCGTCTGCGACTCTGAGGCGGCAGGTCGAGGGTTCACGCCCCGTCACGGATTGAGGTTAGTAAGGGGATACACTCAGGGTAACGATTACATCTGCCAAAACAAGTCCTTCGTAAGAAGGCAACCATCCTAGCCCATTATTATTATTATTATTATTATTATTATTATTATTATTATTATTATTATTATTATTATTATTATCAACATCATCATTATTATTCTAGGTCTTCATTTCTTTGGCTATACTTTCAGCCTGCTTTTTATATTCCTTATCAATCTCTAATTTCTACCTTGTTCCAAAGCTGCTCCTCTTTCCTTTATATTTCTAGTCGTCTGATCACGATAATGGCAATATAATTTTATTTGCCCGTCCCGGTATCACACCTATTAAAAAAAATCATGTCCAATCATAATAAAAAAAAGAAAAAGAAAAAGCTTCTCATATCACCAATGAAAAATTCATTCGACACATTCTTTAGATTGGAGAGAAAAAAAAAAAGGATAGGAAGATTGCCAGACAGATTGGCCATATAATATACAAAGTCCTTTGAAAAGAGAGGCTACATTAGAAAAAAAAAACTCAAATAAAATGCAGAAACCAAAAAAAGTATATCTATAGCAAGTACAACTATGTGGTAATATCGAGAAATCTTTTAAAATTTTGGTACACATCATTTTTACAAACACCACTTCAAAAGCCTAATATAATAAATTATTTATCATCAAAAAACTTTATGTTGTTGTTGTTCCGGTTTTACGTCACGGACTCCCCTTTCTACTAAGGGCTAGGACAGTTGCCTTCTTGTGAAGGACTTGTTTTGGCAGATGTAATCGTTACCCTGAATGCATGCCCTTGCTAACCTCAGACCGTGACGGGGCGCGAACCCTTGACCTGACACCTCAGAATCGCGGACGCTTTATGAAGACCTGGGAATTGTACTTCATCAAAAATATAACTATTGAGGCAATAAATTTTTGAATTTACGACTACAATTTCATAAATATATCTAAATATATACCAGACGTCAAAATGTCTTTACGAAAAAACTGATATAGATAACATGATACAAGTTAAATAGCATAATATAATAATAATAATAATAAGACTTTATTTCCAACATACATTGGGTATTCAAATATGGGTGTACAATTAAAATTTACAAGTAAAATCTTCCTTTAAGAGTAACTTCTTAAGATTATATTTAAAAGTATACACTGAACCAGCATTTTTTAGTTCTCTGGGAAGCTGATTATATAAATGAGGTCCACGAATGTTTATATCTCTTGAGCCAATATCAGTTTTAGACCTTCGTACTAATAAATCTTCCCCTTGACGGGTAGTTAACCCGGTAACTGAGCTTACTGTAGAAAAATTATACAAGCAATCAGGAATATTGTTTCTTAGTATATTAAAAACAAAGGTACATATATCCAAAACATATTTATCTCTAATCTTTATCCATTCTAGATCTTTTAAAACAGGAGAGATGTGCTCGTATTTTCTTACATTGCCAACAGCCACTCGTGCTGCAAAGTTTTGTAACTTTTGTATTCTTTGTAATTGAGTCTTATTTGTACATCCCCAAACTTTGAGACAGTAATTAATTAAACTCATAGCTAAGGACTGGACAATTATTATACGAGTTGATATTTCAAATGAGTCTTTTACCCTATTTAGATATATTAGAGTACCCATTACTTTTTTATAAATTTCATCCATATGCATTTCAAAATTCATGTAACGGTCAAAATAGACACCTAGGTTCTTTACCGAGTTCATTGGCTTAATGATATTACCGTTAAAATTTATATGAAGATTGTCATCAACTTCTGATAATAATTGTCTGGATCCGATAAGAATAGATTGGGTTTTAGTTTCATTAAGTAACAGACCATTTTTTAGAAAGTAACGTTTAGCCATATACAAAATTTCTTCTGCTCTACGAATAATATTTTCTAAATCATTAATTTCTCCTTCAATTAAGATTCGAGTATCGTCAGCATATTGAATGACATAACAGTTAGGTAAATATTTTACTAGATCGTTTACATATATTAGAAAAAGTATAGGTCCTAGGATCGATCCCTGAGGGACCCCAAACAATACCTTCTTGCGACTTGAGACTACATCTTTTATTCTGACTGACTGGTAGCGGTTTTTTAAATAGTTCTCGAACCAGCTTGGGTCAATGTTCATTTTTTTGCATTTTTCTAATAGAATGGTATGGTGTACACTATCAAAAGCTTTAGAAAGATCGAGTAGTAGTAGCAATGATATTTTCTTATTATCTATATTTTTGTATATTTCATCTGATATTTTCAATAAGGCAGTTTCAGTTGATAATTTTGGCCTGAAACCGTGTTGACTTTTTGCAATAAGTTTATTTTTTCAAGAAACTCACTTAACTGATTTGCAACAATCTTTTCAAGTATCTTTGATAAAATTGGTAGTAAAGAGATTGGTCTATAGTTAGAGACGTCGTCAGGATTTCCATTTTTAAAACCAGGAATTACATGGGGATTTTTCCATAAATCTGGGTAGATATTGGTAACTATGGAAGTATTGATTATTACCGTCAGATAATAAGCTATTACAAATAATGAATCTCTAATAAAACGAAAACAAATTCCATCTGATCCATATGCATTAGAGTCTTTCAGATTTTTTATTACTAAGATTACTGTATTACAATCTACTGTAGTAGGGTTAAAGACATCATTACTTCTATTGAATGCACTATGTTCTTGAACATTATTATTATTATTACTACCATCATCACTATTATCATTACCATTACTACCACCATCATTATTATTTACAACATTATCAACATTTCTATTATTATTACTACTACCATCATCATTATTATTACCAAGGGTGGACACAGTTGGTCTTAAGGGGGGTTTACACTGTCAAACGGTTCGTTGAACGCGGTTCGACAGACAAGTGTTTGAAGTGATGTTCGAACGTGTGAACGGGGTATTTGGTTGTCGAACACGTTCCGTGTTCGACAACCATATATATATATATATATATATATATATATATATATATATATATATATATATATATATATATATATATATATATATATATATATATATATATATAATGGAACTATAAATCTATACCAGTAATATATTGAATATTAATTATTAGATATTTATATAAAGATGCGAAATATTCTGCGTGCGCTCTCTCTCCTCCCTCTCTCTATCTGCACAACTTAAGTAATGTGTGCAATATACTTAGGGTATTGGAAAGTCAACTTACTATATGGCATAATGATCTCTCTCTCTCTCTCTCTCTCTCTCTCTCTCTCTCTCTCTCTATCTATCTATCTATCTATCTATCTATCTCTCTCTCTATCTATCTATATATTTATCTATCTATCTATCTATCTATCTATCTCTCTATCTATCTATATATTTATCTATCTATCTATCTTTCTATCTATCTATCTCTCTTGCTCTCCACCACAAGCCAACTTAACTGCAATATTCGTGTGCTGTTTACAACCAAAGCTCTGACATCAACAGGAACCAAAAGTCTTCACTGGTTTTATATGATATTTTGTTTTTTCCGTTCCTTGATATTTTAAGGTAAAGAGCAACGCTTAATTCAATAAAGGAGGGTCAAAAATATCTATAACATGGAGTCTTTATCCTTGTTGTGGAATTTGTCTTTCTTATTCATACGGTAGTTTATGTTTAAATTAACTTACTGTAAATAATAAAATCATTTACCTAATTTAACATATTAAATTGCGTAAACAAAGCTATATTTCTCCCTCTTACGGTGTGTAAATAAGAATAATAATAATAATAATAATAATAATAATAATAATAATAATAATAATAATAATAATAATAATAATAATAATAATAATAATATCTATACTATAGCTATATTTATTATAAATACATATGTCAAGTTAGGTAGGAAGCCCTTTTAAAGTAAAAATTTAATTTACTTTTTTAAGTCAGTCTTAAAATCAAATTAAAAGAGACCTTTTTGGGGGCCACGTGTATTTAAAAATATCCATTTTTTATCTTAATGCAAAATATGGCGAAAGAGAGAGAGAGAGAGAGAGAGAGAGAGGAGAGAGAGAGAGAGGAGAGAGAGAGAGAGAGAGAGGAGAGAGAGAGAGAGAGAGAGAGAGAGTTAAATATAATATCACATACAGATTGAGTGGGGCATGCGTTCATGGCAAGGAAAATGCAATTTCGTAATGCCATTTTGCAGGAATACAAAATACTCTCAAAGTTAATGTGTTTTTGGTATCAAAGAAGAGGGTCTCCCTTTCATGGCAGATAAGGAAGTAAATCGAATTTTATGTGTGTAACATACACACACACGCACACATACAAAACAAAGCACTTCAAAAACTCTCACGAAAAAAAAATGGTGTCAATAAAATTAAACGTAAATAGAATTGGTCACGAAAAATAGTATCATAAGACTACACAAATGTTAAGGTTATGTGCGTGTTAATGATATATAGCGACAAAAAAAAAATAGAAATAGGACCCACAAGCAGATACTTTTAAAAACCGTCATCATATCCCCCTCATTCTTTTAGCTTCGAGTGATGGTAAGTCTAATTCCCTCAGCCTCTCTTCGTAACTGAGATTGCGTATTTCTAGCACCAGTTTCGTGGCATGTCTCAGAATTCTTTACAGCTTATCTGTGTGCTTTTCAAGTGTAAATTCCATAAAGGGCTGCATATTCAAGCTTTGGCCTTACATAAATTACATAAATAATTCTGAATTCCATGTGTCTGAAGGCTACCCTTACATTTGCTAAGAAAGCATATGCTACCCTTACTACGCCATTTATATGCACTTCCGGAGACAAATCTACCATTATGTTTACTTCTAGATCTCTCTCATTCTCCGTCTCTTGAAGTTCTGCTCCAGCTATTGAGTATCCAAGAATGGGCCTTCTCACACTTATATTCATTCTCATTACCTTATATTTTGAAGCATTGACTTCCATTATCCACCTTTCTAACCACTCATGCAAACTATTTAGGACTTCCTGAAGTTCTCTACATAGTTAAGAATGAATATACAGACTTTAGTAGGTCATTCATGTATACAAGGAACAGAAGTGGCCCTAAAGTTGAACTCTGTGGAACCCCACTACTAACCCTTTTCCATTCAGACATCGACTGTCTTACTCGAACCCTCTGTTCCCTTCCTTTTAAGTAAGTTTTTATCCATTCCAAGACATCTCCACCTATTCTCGCTATTATTTGCTGCTTCTTAATAAGTCTCCCATGTAGGACCGTATAAAATTATTTCTAAAAATCTAGGAATATACAATACGTCCAGCCCTCTCTTTCCTGTAAGATCCAGCTAACCTCACCATAAAATTCTAATAAGTTTATTACTGCTGATCTACCTTCTCTGAAGCCATGTTGTCTCACTAACAATAAGTTGAAGGATTTCAAGTGATGAGAGATGTGTTTCCTTTGTAGTTTCTCCAAAACTTTGCAAACTATGCTGGTCAAGGAAACAGGCCTATAGTTCAGAGTTGTATTTCTCCTTCCCTTTTTAAAGATAGGTACCACGTTCGCTTGTTTCCTGCATCTTGGAATATGCCTTGATTCCAGTGACTTTTCAAATATTGATTTAGCACATATCTTAAGTACATAAGGGGATATATCATCAGGACCTGTGTATTTACAGGTATCTAACTCCATCAGTGTTTTGCATACCTCTGTGGCTGAAAAGATGATGTTTTCTAATACCGGCCAATGAACTCCTATCTCTGTAATATGAGGGGGTGGGGTATATTCTGCTGGAAATACTGACTGGAACTCCTTGTTAAATCTTCGCAGATCTCTTCATCCATTTCAGCGATGCTTCCATCCGCTTTCTTTAGCTTTAAAACTTGTTCTTTGACCTTAAGTTTTCCTCTAATAAAGCTGTGGAATAGTTTGGAATATTCTTTAGCCTTCATGGTGATATGTGTGTTTGTGTGTGTGTATGAGCGTATGAGCGTTACAGTTAGATATCAATTATATACTATTGATATACTAATAACTGTTGGTTAAATTTCTTGATAAAATGAAATAAAATCCATCTTTTCAGGTAGCCAACACATGACAAATATTCTTTAAACACCGAATAAAGACTATCACTGGCAGAATAATACTTCCCTAGAAATGACTAAAAATATCCATCACAAGGAGGAGAGAAAGAGAGAGAGAGAGAGAGAGAGAGAGAGAGAGAGAGAGAGAGAGAGAGAGAGAGAGAGAGAGAGAGAGAGAGAGTTCTATTAGCCATCCATTACTTCATTTGTGAGAAAGACAAAAAAGAACGTGGCGCAACCAAATAATTAGGCACTACGAATCCAGAGCTGGATGTGCGCAGTAGGACACAAAATATTAGGATTACGTTATACCACCCATATATATATATATATATATATATATATATATATATATATATATATATATATATATATATATATATATATATATATATATATATATATATATATATATATATATATATATATTGCATCATTTTCTCTCTTTTTTTTAATCATATACAGCTTTATACAGCCATATGTAATATAATCCATATTTTTCCGATTACTGACACTATGATGCCAAAATGTTTAAATTTAATTTTTTTTCATCTTTTTGTAATTCTTCTCTACTGTTGTTTTTCTATCTTGATTTTGAGTACTTATCCAGCAAATAATATGTGATACACAGAATGAAATTCTGTGGAAACGATATACACACAGAGAATTTTGTAACTTATTCTCATATTTATTCATACCTTATCTATGTAAAAAGAATGCCATCAGGATTTTGAAAAAGTAATCTTAATTTTCGCCCCCAGACACTTATAACCATGTTTGTGGTTTTCAACATATCTTTTGACCCTTTAAAAGAAAAACAAAATAGCACAGCCAAAACGAAGTTGGTAGATTTTTGGAATAAAAAGCTTGTAATAAAGTTTGTGTGGATTCCACTTTTACTTTGGGGAAAAATGTGCATTGAAAAAGAAAGAACTTAAGAAATATTTGGAATATGAAGAGGGAAAATTTTTTAAGGGAAAAAATCTACTTATGCCGTGGTGGTAAGATAGTCATAGTCATAGATTTTATTGCCAAATATTTAGAATACATACATGAATAAATATATACATTATATTCAGATGATAAGAATAGCGCGATTAACTTCCTTACTCAGGCGATAATTAAGTAGTCTCCGTGGCAAAATGGTAGCGTCTGCGACTCAAAGGCGGCAGGTCGAGGGTTCGCGCCTCGTCACGGACTGAGGTTAGTAAGGGCATACACTCATGGTAACGATTACATATGCCAAAACAAGTCCTTCGTAAGAAGGCAACCGTCCTAGCCCTTAGTAGAAAAGGGAGTTCGAGGCGTAAAACCGAATCCACTCAGGTGATAATCAAAATTTAAAAAATCCTCATTTTATGTGTCACTATCAGTCCCCATTTTGGGGGTTGGACAAAGACGAGCATAGCCAGAGAAATAGGGTTGGATGACCTTCCTAGCGCCCCACGAAGGGCTCGATCGCGGGTCTGTCAATAACAGTGTCGAGCACTCTACCCATTCGGTCACTATTGTCCTTAAGTTCGTTTGTTTGTTTGTTCGTTCCGGTTTTACGTCACGTACTCCCTTTTCTACCAAGGGCTAGGACGGTTGCCTTCTTGCGAAGGACTTGTTTTGGCAGATGTAATCGTTACCCCGAGTGCATGCCCTTGCTAACCTCAGACCGTGACGGGGCGCGAACCCTCGACCTAACGCCTGAAAGTCGCGGACGCTACCACTTGAGCCACGGTGACTGAATGATAAATATAAAAAATAAAATCCATATTCTCTGTCCTTATTAATATCGTCAGTACCTATATTAATTCCAGGCAGGATTTCCGGGTTTGTCCTTTTTTTCCAGACATGTCCTTTTTATAATAAATCTGTAATTTTTATACTCAAACGTCTGGCAACCCTGTTACGAATGGCAGTGTGAGCCAGGGTTGCCAAATTTGACCATAAAAAGGACAGACACACTATACAAAAGGACATTTATGAAAAAAGGACAAATCTGTCAACTCTCATTCCATGGAATATCAGTATGTCTACTTTCTTAGTGTGGTTTCGAGTGGGGACCGCCGCAGCGCAGCAGGTAGACTGCTAGACTCAAAAGGTGATGGACTCGCGTTTGAGCTCGGGGGGGGGATACGAAAGGCATTCAACCTTAATTCCCCAGCTTGCAGCGGGGCATTAGGAAGGGCACCCAGCCTTAATATTCCAGCTTCAATCTATGTCCACCCCCATTATGGCGATTAATAGGGACACAAACAACGTCAAAAAAAAAAATCAATGAAAATCGTAAAGCATTCCCGTTAATAAATGTCTACGGTAAAGCCACGCCATATTTTACAAATAAATAAAAAATCTGGAAGAAAATTCAAAATTCATAAATCTTCGTTAGAAACAATATATATATATTTTTTTGCAACATATATATTCTCTCTATCTGTTATGCTGCTGTACTTGCATACGTATTGTAATAAATATTCTTGTTTACACGACATGCAGTTATTCATGTTGTATCAAAACTCCAGCAAAATATGAAATAACTTTTAGAGAAATTGTGTATAAAAGTAATATGCATTGCCTTTTCATTTTGTAACAATAGGACACTATACAGCATAATCAGTTACAGAGACCACAGTAGCCTAGTGGTTAGAATATTCAACTCGGGAGTTGACAGACACGCGATCGGGCCCACCGCGGGGCGATAGGAAGGTCATCCAGCTTTAATACTCCAGCCATACTCTGTTGGTGTCCACCTCCATAATGAAAATTAATAGTGACACACAAAACGTGAACACACAATTATAATCAGCTACACTTGAATATATATAAATATTCTTCACAATCAGAACATACATAATGCTACGAGGAACAGTAATATACCTTCGTGTTACAAAAGTTAACGACACAATTTCTTACAAAACTGTGACCCTGTTGGTAGAAAAACAGAGACTCATTCTAAATGAGAGAGAGAGAGAGAGAGAGAGAGGAGAGAGAGAGAGAGAGAGAGAGAGAGAGAGAGAGAGAGAGAGAGAGAGAGAAAAAAACCTATTAGCAATCCATTATTTCATTTGCGATCGACAAAACAAATTACTACTGCACAGTAAACCTAATCACGAAGGAAAACGAACGCTGAATTAGGGTGCGCTGTGGAAAAAAAAACACAGACTACATAACTTCAAATATAAACTAATTTTTATTTTAAATTTAAATATTGGTTTGTACAACCATCCGATTTCTATAATTATGATGTCACTGTTTATCAATTTCATGCTTTTGGGATTTTATATCTAACAGACAAATATCGCAAAGTATAGTCTTCTCTCTCTCTCTCTCTCTTATTTTTCATCTCATTTTCTTACTGTGAAGACGATACTACCAACGATTTTTTTTTCATTTATTCATACACTTGTTTATGGAAAAAGAATTCCGTTGGATTTTTTCTAAAAATAACCATGGCAACAGACACCTGTTACGATACTACAACTGAAGGTTCTTTGAAGTTAAATAGGACTAGCCAGAACATCTCGATATTAAGTCATTCTTCAGTTCAAGTTCTTTTCCTATACCTACATTAACGCCGAATATTCTTGATATTCGTTACACATCCCTTCACATCTGACAAGTCACAACATTCCCCATCTCCAATTTTCTTTGTTTTCTCAAAATTTCTACTTATATGTATTCACAGTGCCCGGACCCAATAAGAGAGTATTGCATTTTTCAACATATATCTTCCTACTGGGAGAGGTAAAAGTTGGAGAAGAATAATCAAAACATTTTTGCTATCAAAACACAAAAACTTATAAAAAAAAAAAAGCTTTTTAGATCTTAGATTTTGTCTACTTGGATCTAAAAATAAATTTGAATAGGGAAAGAAGAAACTAAACAGACTTTTGGGAGAAAAAAAAAATCAATGGAAGTGGTTGCTTATGTCGTAGTGCTTAAATGCTTAGCATAGCTCTAATCAGCTTTCTTACCCAGGTCAGAAGTTAAAATATAAGTGATTTTTTCAGGCCTAATTAAAAATCGCCCATACCAATATTCATCCTTCTGTGAACTTTCAATAATTTTGCTTTTTTGAGCGTTTATTAAGATTGATATCTTAAAATTCGCTGCACATATACAGAGTCACATAAGCATATATATATATATATATATATATATATATATATATATATATATATATATATATATATATATATATATATATATATATATATATATATATATATATATATATACACTCTAAGTCCTCGCATAACGTCGTTCCATGTTACGTCATATTACCAGTACATCAGAGGCCAATAAATAATTAATAAATTATTATTAAAGTAATGTTTTGATTACCTGACTGGTGTGGTAAATTAACTTCACGCTGAACAGTTTGTGAGCGCGGCAGACGAATACAAGCTAGCAGCACTACTGTATTCAGATTTATCAAGTTAATGGCTTTATTTATTTATTTGCTTACGTATTTAGTTATATTGAATCTATAAAAAAAAAGCTGTAAATACAATTTTATTCAATATACACACGAATACACAGGTAGCAACACAGCTGTATTCATATTTATCAAGTTAATGGCTTTATTTATTTTTTTATATTTTTGGTTATATTAAGTTAAAAAAAAACATAGCTGAAAATTTAATTTTATTCAAAGTACACATGAATACACAGCTAGCAACACAGCTGTACATGTATTTATAAAATTAATGGCCTTATTTTTTTTATATATTTG
Organism: Halocaridina rubra; assembly: GCA_037179515.1. Classification (NCBI taxonomy): domain Eukaryota; kingdom Metazoa; phylum Arthropoda; class Malacostraca; order Decapoda; family Atyidae; genus Halocaridina; species Halocaridina rubra. The sequence continues at coordinate 122,564 of JAXCGZ010018998.1, read as the reverse complement.
GTTATATTGAAGGATTATATTAAGTTTAAAAAAAATACAAACACATAGCTGTAAATACGATTTTATTCGAAATACATACGAATACGCAGCTGTATTCGTATTTATCAAGTTAATGCTATATATATTTTTTTTATATATTTGGTTAGACTGTAGAGTGTAGTGTACGAATGTGGTGTCAAACGGCATTAGAAGAGGAAGAAGAACCACAGCTCGGTTTATTCCTGCCCGCCATATTGTGCCTAGTATTTTCATCTGCTCTCTTGTTGTGTTCCTTTGTTATTCACATTACTATACCTCCCAAGCATGTTAGTGATAGTTCTGATGGCAGTGCCGCTAAGAAAAGAAAAGCCATCACCATGAAAATTAACACTGAAAGAAACCAGTCTCTCTCTCCCTTGAAACGCCCCTTCTAGTGTGGAAGCCAACACATGAGTAAAGGTAAGGTATAATGCATTGTACTGAAGTGTAATTTTACTATTGATATATTTCAAAGGAAAACAATACTATTTAGTTTAGTTCTAGTTTTTTATCATAGATTAAGAACATATACTTTTTTTCCAATGTTTTACATGATTTATTTTTAACATAAGATGGGGGACCTAGGTTTGAATTTAGGTGTGTTCCAACTTAAGTCAGCTGTTAGGAACACAACCCTGACGTTAAACGAGGCCAGTACGAGCAAAGAATTATGAGCAGCACTGTAAGCGCATAAATGAGAGAGAGAGAGAGAGAGAGAGAGAGAGAGAGAGAGAGGAGAGAGAGAGGAGAGAGAGAGAGAGAGAGAGAGAGAGAGAGAGAGAGAGAGGAGAGAGAGAGAGAATAAAATACTTTCAAAGAATGTCTTCTTCGGCTTATCTTTTATAGGAGGTTCTACTCCAATTAGCGTTTTCATCTTGATATAGACTTGATATGTACAGCTAAAAGGCTATGAAAAATGTGGTTCTATAAGAGAGAAAGATAGCTCAGTTGTCTACCACATCAAAAGGTTCCTCTATATTATGCTGAACACAATAGAAGGCTTTTCAATCACCTTTAGATGACTCTCATCAGCATGAGTAAACATTAATTAGGAAGAAAGGGAGGAATGATTGATTACAAATGAAGAGGGAGCAATTAAAATACAGAAAAAAGAAAAGAAAACCTAATGAAGAATTGCACTGTGTAGGACAAGAGCACTCAAAGTTCAGCGGATATTATGCCTGGCTTCCAAATAGGAGTAATTTGATTAAGCCACTTGAATATGAGGAGAGGGTAATGTCGTTCCTCGTGTGCAATTCACTTTTTGGGTCAAAGGCTAAAGAGAATATTTCTGAGCTCGGGCTTTCAAGGGTAGATATGCCTATTTTGCACTGCTCAATACAAGAAAATGAACACGAGAAAGTACTACATAAAAAATCATGCAGTTCAGACGCTCCCCTACAAACGTACGAGTTAGGATCCAAAATCCGTTCGTAAATTTTGCTTAGGTAAAATAATAAAATTACTGCACAGTACATACATATGCATTACTGTGCAGTACTTAAACTAAAGACACTTAATTACTACATAAAACATAAAGTCTACATTATCAATGACTTCTAATAATGTAATAATAATGTAATGATACTGTACAGTACAGTAATACATACATCAGTACATGGATAGATAATGGGTATGTTTTTGTTAGTATCTGAGAATGTTTGCAACTCAGTTGTTCATACATAGGGGAATATATATATATATATATATATATATATATATATATATATATATATATATATATATATATATATATATATATATATATATATGCCCCTCACATTTTGGTACTGGTAGCCCAAACAGACAGACAGTCACTGAACAAATTCGCATATTTATTACGTATTTACTACCTCGCAATTTACTTTAATTAGAAGAAATTATAATCCTCTACTAAAATGCTCTCATTAGTCACATCTGACACAATTAACATGCGAGATATTTTATAACTTCTTGAAAATGGCAATGAATAGAAGAGAGGAAAGGAGAGCCATTAAATTTAATAGTAATAAAAACAAATTCATGATCAAATACTCTTTACTCTGTGATGTATGATTAAAATTAAAATACTAAATCAGATATGGGAAATTTGTAAAATACATAAGGGAAAAATTGCGACTCAAATGATCACGAAGGGGAGCAGAACTGTGATATACTTTTACATAATGAATAATGTAACAAATATTAACTTACATTAGAATAAGTTTTCATAAATTTTTTCATAAAATTCATTACTATATATATATATATATATATATATATATATATATATATATATATATATATATATATATATATATATATATATATGAAACATTTTTTTTTTGTAGTGGTAGCGCCTTGACTTAGTAATCATAAGCCCTAGGTTCGCGTCCCGGTCGGGGTAAAAAAAAAAAAATGTTTCATGTTTTCACATATGTAATGTGCTTAATTAATTATTTCATTGCCCGAATGAGATTGGGAATTGAATTAAATGCTAAAATGAAGCCACGAGTGAGGTTGGGGAATCTGTAATATGAACATAGTGGCATTCAGTTAGAATGCGTTCATTCTTAAGTATAGCAGATATAAGCTATAAGGTTGGATTCCTTTTAACCTTCTGTGGTGTAGTGATAGCGTCTCGACTTAGTAATCATAAGCCCTAGGTTCGAGTCCCAGTCGGGGTAAAAAAAATTTTTTTTTCATGTTTTCACATATGTAATGTGCTTAATTGATATATATATATATATATATATATATATATATATATATATATATATATATATATATATATATATATATATATATATGTTCGTTGTTTGTTCCGGTTTTACGTCACGGTCTCCCTTTTCTACCAAGGGCTAGGACGGTTGCCTTCTTGCGAAGAACTTGTTTTAGCAGCTGTAATCGTTACCCTAAGTCCATGCTCTTGCTAACCTCAGACCATGACGGGGCGCGAACCCTCGACCTGACACCTCAAAGTCAGTTTGCAAGATAGGTGTCTTGATGAAAAAATCTTTACATCACATTCCAAATTTTGCAGGGTTTGGCACATTTAACAGGTGGTTGCAAAGATCGATATCCTTGTACAAAAGCTGGAACTTGATGGGAATGAATCAGTTACGACATATATCAAGGAACTATCCAACAACGATCTTCATGTGTGTGAGCCTGCAATGACTGCACATAAAGAACGGCAACATGAAAAGGTCATAGTGGTGGAGCAGTAACCTAAATATGGAATGCTGTTAGTTATGCAAGGTTAACATATTCTGTACAAAGCCATGGAAAAATGAAGCCCACTTGTATCCCATTATTTTGTATATAATAATGCACCACACTGGCCATTAGTCTTAAAATTCAATTTAGAAGTTAATTACTATCTCCACAGGTTCTCCTTAAGTTATGATCCGATTTGAAGTGTACTGTCACTTCAGCTACCAAGTTTTTATTTACCTATTTGAAAAAAAAAAACTCAATAATGGATTTGGTTCCAGACCTTAAGCTATGCTCGTTATATTAGGCTGAACAATCTTATGACTTCTGAGTATTCTCTATTTTCTTGCTTAATCATATACCTGTACCACAAAGATTCTGAGTTTTTCTTTCATCTTTAATAATCTAAATTGCCTTCTGTCTTTAATTCTTTTCCATTTGCCACTTCTGTTAAAATGATGCTCATTTATTTTTCATTTTTATTTTATATATACGTAATACTAGTTGTCCTCAATTTCAGTGTACTGATTTTCACATTTATTTCTTCTGTGCAATCTTACTCAATACTTGGGTAATGTTTTCATGGAACTGATCATTTATATCATTACATATTAGTACTTCAGCAGGATATTGTATATCTGCAAAAATAACTTCCATTATACTAAAGAAATATGTACTCTCAATGGATGAGAATTTCCTGTTGCATTGACCTTTAATGTATGACCGACTTTACTGACCTGAGTAGCGAGTGTACTTCATGTTATAATTCAGTAAATGCATTTTGGCAAAGTGGGAAATCTAAACATTACCTTTGTGACTGAGGAACAGTACCTTACATCCTGTTGTCATTAATGATAATAACGTTATTTTGTTGAAGAGGACTTAATTTCCTACACTGCCACAAGAGATTATACTTCATTCCTATAGTCAATGACCAAAAATTACTAAGCTCATTAAGAATTAGGACCTGAAATATCTATTAGGAACTATTTCTTCAGTTGGGGTAAAGTGGGTCCGTAATCTTCAGTTCGTTTCTGTTGATAAAGGCCAAGCTCAAATTCCAACCAAACCTCACCTAACCGCTGATAAATCAGATCCCAATTCTTCGTGAGGTCACAAATACTAATGCATCGTAGAGGAGATTTAAATGCCACAAACACATAGAAAAAAACAATCCTCCTTACTCTCCGATGTCAGCTATTCTAACAACTTCAATTAGTTGTTGAAGTGGCTAAATTTGTCCTGCACTAGCAAAATCAGACTATGCCTACTCCTTTGTCATAACTTGATCTGGTAAAATATCATGCCTCATTCTGGGATTTCAGATGATCACAATATAGTGCAGTAGGGTTGAAACTGTTAAAATTACTTAAGTTTTTATCCAAAAGATGTGTATCTTTGATCTGTTCAAAGACTTGAATGACTCTTACTTTGCACTGTCTACCCGTATCACTTTTAGCACAATCATAGCAGGAAGACAAGAATATCAATTATGGTCTATTGATGACTTTTCTGCTTTTTCTCCAACCGCCTTGATTCTTCTTTTTCGTATCCAAAATCAGTACACAACAAGCCTTCCAATGAAATCAATTCGTAGATTCCTGCAGCCTCCACTCCTCCGTCCCCCAATCAATACCTAAAAGTTCCAACCATGGCACTGTCCAGGTGTAGGGGTGTCACTTGTCAAATTATTATCGTGATACAGTACTTCTAAAAATGAAGCCAATTTAGTTCAAACGAAGTCTTTCTGGTACATCCCACATAAGCTCAAAATATCAAGTGAAAGGGTATATTCCTCTCTCTACGAAGACAAACACTCCTGGGGCAGGGCATCACACAAAATACATTTTCTACATGACTCTAATCGATTCCAGGGTTACCTGCACACGAGTAAGGTCTACAACAAATTCAATTTATATGGCAAGAAACTTATGACTTGTTTGGAATCTTAAGAGGGATTACTGATAAGCCAGTAGTAGTAGTAAAGAATTTAGGTACTAGGCCTTCTTAGTAATCTGCCACGATCCACATTAGCACACTGTATAGAACAATTGACTAGGGAGGTGAAAGATCCGATTTCAAGTCTACAGCAGGGCATTATTTGGGCATTAAGCCTTGCTTCTCCAGCTCTAACCTGTCTGTGTCTGCTCCCATAATAGGGATCAATAGTGACATAAAAAGGTAAAACAACAACTTCCATATAATCTACCCATTGTCACTGGTCTTAATTGTCAATACTTCCCTGTTCCTCTAACCCTTTTACTTGGTTATCAGACACCCTCTTTACTGGTAGCTTTTACCATGTTGACATGGGGCTGATGTTTCTCACTAGCCTCTTTGAAACGAGTTAGTTTGACTCAGGAAGGAAATAAAATTGTAGAATATTTTCTTCCCTAACCAGCAGGGATATTCCTTTAAATCTCCTCTGACGACAAAAAAAAAAAAATAAATAAATTGGGAATTTTTTCTAGCTAGCAGGTATAAACTGGGGCCAAAAATTTAATGAAATCCACGAATTTAAAGTAATTTATACAGCTGATAGTAATTCACATTACATACGTATCATATGTGTACAGTATTTACATAATAATGATACTACCTAACAAATTTGATACTATAATAACTTGAAGTCAGTGTAACTTGATTAACTGTAAAGTATACTTAAATTTTTTTTTAGTATTTTTTCAAATCTAAAATGGCAAACAACACGGAACATATGATAAATGTAGAAAATTTCTTATACAAATGAGATGTAACAACCTACTGAAGCCAGCATGGTAGAAATAGCTATTCAGAAAATGAAGTGGCAGGACTTCAGTACACTCGGACAGTTCTTACCTCTTCCTTCAATTCTTAATATAAAAAAAAAAAAAAAAAAAAAAAGAGAGAGAGAGAGAGAGAGAGAGAGAGAGAGAGAGCGCCCCACTGCTCCAGAAATACTTGTAATTATGCTGAATGTTGCAGTGTCAGGAAAGGGTAAAGTTTTTTGTTGAACATCAGTCACAACAGTACTGCACTACTCCAACATAGAGAAACAGTAAAAGCTCTTGTACTGATTATGATAACAAATACGTAAATATATCAGAATATATTAGATTCTGCGGAAATTGATACAACACAAAGACGAGGAACACAACCATACTGAACTATTACAAAAGTTTTTGAAAGAAAACAAAATACAAGGGGTCCCCGTAGAATGTTGTTTCTATTTTACGTCAGAGGCCAATAAATAATAAATAAATTTTTCGACCTACCTAGCTGGTGCAGTAAATTCAAACTGCGGGCGCTGAACAATACGTGAGCATGGCGGATGAATATACTGTACAGCTAGCAGCAGAGCTGTATTCATGTTTATCAAATTCATTGCTTTATTTATTTATTTATATCGAATATAAGAAAAAAACAAACACAGCTGTAAATACAATTTTATTTGAAATACACAAGAATACACAGCTAGCAGCACAGCTGTATTTGTATTTATCAAGTTAATGGCTTTATCTATTTATATGTTTATACATTTGGTTATACTGAAGGATTATATTGAAATAAAAAAAAAATCCAACACAGCCGTAAGTACGATTTTATTCGAAATACTATACACATGAATATACAGCTAGCAGCACAGCTGTATTCATATTTATCAAGTTAATGGCTTTTTTATTTATTTGTTTATATATTTAGTTATATTGAAGGATTATACTGAATTTAAAGAAAAATACCACACATAACCGTAAATATGATTTTACTCAAAAAAAGTTTGTTGAGCGTCATGTAAGAATCCGGCATCACCCAGCATTTGAAGAAGAACCCACAGATCAGATTATTCTCACTGGCCATACTGTGTCTCGCTTTCATTTGCACTTTCGTTCATTACTGATATTACTAAGTCTCCCTTGTGTAGTGGTAATAGTTACGATGGCAGTGCTACGAAAAAAAAAGAAAGGTCATTGTCTTGAAAATTAAGGTTGAAGTAGTAAAACACTCAGAAAAGGGAGTGATAGTAAAGAGTTTGTGGTCAGTAGGGGTTGGTTTAATCATATTAAGTTGTGCTACTTTTCATAACTTAAGGGTGCAAGTGAAGCTCCAAGCTAGTGGTGATGAGAAAGCATAAAAAGAGTTTCCCAGTGTCTTAGCAGAAATAATTATGGAGGGGGGGGTTACTATCCCTTGCAATGCCCCTTTTAGTGTGCAAACTGACCACACAAGTAACAAACGAGCAAAGCAACATTTATTTACATGTTTTTACAGTGGTTATTGTTTTACAAAACTAGGAGTACACTTACAAGTAGACATGTAATTGAACAAATAAGTAAGGGTAATACATTCACTTACAGTGAACAGAAATATAGCTAATAAGTGAACAGATAATAATAATAATAATCGTAATGATAATAACAATAGTAGTAATACTAAATTTAATTATGATAATACAGTACAATGATAATAATGGTACTAAAGTAGAGCATTAGCATTAAATTCCACCTTAAGATACCTGAAACGGAGACATGAGAGTAAAGGTAAGACATATTGTACAGTACAGTTTTGTATTACTGTAGTGGTTTAATATTTTTATATTTAGTATACTGTACATGTAAAGTAGTTTTACTATATCTTACAATGAGAACTTAGATTTTTTCTATAAATTATGTACTGTATGTTTTTTTTGCCTCTCCAGACTCATATGCCTTAGTCCTCTAAGACATAGGATCAAATTATAGGTGTGTTCCGATTTAAGTTGAAATGCACTTTAAATCAGCTGTCAGGAACAGAACCATGACGTCAAGTGGGGACCCCCTGCACAGTGGTGTACATCTACTTACCCATACATTATTTTGTAGAAATTCCCAAATTGCTATGCTAATGGAACCAATGGGCATGACTTGATTGAAGAAAATAATGTGCCAAATAATCATTTCACTAAGATATGGTGTCGATGCGACAGACTCATTTCAATTCTTAAGGTATAAGTAATTGTTGTCTATGGAATTCATTGACAAAAGGCAAGTAATATGTAAACAGCTGAAAGTGTCATCATTAATTGGCCATAAGAATTGTTTCATATTTTAAACATATATACAATATTTTAGCACCTATTTGTATTCAAGATAACACCCAAGACACCATTAAATAAGTCTTAACTAAAAATACAGATAACTGATAACTGCAGATCCCTCAAAGCACTGACTAATATAACTGTATTTACATATGATTCTACTAAACAGAAGACATGAGAGTCAAACTACTCTGCACTGTAGAACCTATTTAGAAAATCTGAAGACTAAACACCACCTGGCTGTTACATTTACTAAAAAAAAAATTATTATAATAATCATAATAATGAAATTTTTACCTAAGTATACGAAAGAGATATTGTTTAAAATTATCTACATTAGGCCAGATGGTTGCGTTGTATCTTCTTGTTTGCTCTCTAGGGAAAAGGGTGGTATTCGACAGTCAAAAGTGAATCCATCTTCTCTTTCCATCCTAAAAGTGCCCCTGCAAGAAATATATCCAGTATTTACACAGTTCAGAACAAAAAGCCATACAGTGTTCCCCCGGTTATTCGCGTTTCTTGGTTCGCGTTCTCACTGTATCGCGTTTTTTTTTGGGATAAATTATTATTTTATTTCATGGGTATATGCAAAAATATTAAAATATTAAAAAAAAAAAATTCTCAGTATTTTCATTTTTTTTATTGAAAAAAACAATTTCATTATCTAATTGATAAAAAAAAATTATTTCCAAGCCTACGAATAAGAAAACAGTAAAAAATAGTAAAAAACATAAATTTAGATAGATAGATACGTTTATTGACCACCTCTTTTGAAAAGTATAGTATAATCTTTACAAAAGGAATATTTGGTCCAAATTACAATGAATAAATACAATAGATCTTGTACAATCATCAAATAAGTAAATGAATTTTAAATTAATATACATTGTACTAATAACTGAATGATATACATACGTACAGTATAACTCACAGTATTGCATCATGCGAAATAGTGTTCGATAGCGTACAATGTATTGGGGTCGCAGCTACGTGAGCTAGCATGTATATTTATATTTCCAGTAGTTTCATGATTTTATTGATAAAAAAAACGTATTTATTAGCCTAAGAATAATAAAACAATAAAAAATAGTAAAAAACATAAATACTAACAGTATTGCAACATGTAAAATACGATACCGCTATCAGCGTTTTGGGCAAAGACTCGTTCAGTCTAACTCACGTGTGCGCCGTTCACGTTGTGCTTATTAATCGTCTTGCTTGTGTTCGATAGCGTACAATGTATTGGGGTTGCAGCTACGTGAGCTAGCATATATATTTATATTTCCAGTAGTTTCATGATTTTATTGATAAAAAAAACGTATTTCTTAGCCTAAGAATAATAAAACAGTAAAAAATAGTAAAAACATAAATACTAACAGTATTGCAACATGTAAAATACGATACCACTATCAGTGTTTCGGACAAAGGCTTCCACCATCTTCCATTGTCTCACCTCACTCGTGTGTGCCATTCACGTTGTGCTTATTATTATTAATATGTTTTGCTTGTGACTTTTTTACTCACATATTTTAACCTTTGCAATGCCTCCCAAGCATCCTTCATCTTCTAAGGCTTCTTGTAGTGAGCCTAAGCGGCAAAGGAAAATGTTAACTATTGTAGATAAAGTGAAACTCTTAGATATGTTGAAAGAAGGAAAAAAGTTTGTGGATGTCGGCCGCTATTTTACGTAAACGTAAAAATTATTGTAAAATACTGTACCTATGTATGTCAAGTCATCATCACCTCATTCACGGTAAGTTTTCCTATCACTTTGATAAAAAATTACGTTGCTTGCTGTTATTTATAATGTAAAGGGTGCTTTTTTAACAGTACAGGGAGGGTTTATACAGTGTAAACGTAAAAATACATTAAAATATCTATGTATATATAGGCTGATCCTAATCCGCGGATTTCCTGGTTCGCGCCGGGTCCCGGAACCGAACTACCGCGATATGGGAGGTAACACTGTATATCAAAATTTAACATCATTGCATACCCTGGAAGCTGCACCATACATATAATCCTGTTAATGCAAAATAATACATTTAATTTGCATCAACACAAACTTTTTAACACGTACCATTTAAAAATATAACAAAGTAATATCTGCTGTGGAAGAGATAAGTGTACATAGAGTGACAGTATAGCCATCATCTAAACAAAATTTAAATAATTAAGTACCACCATTTATTTATCCTTAAAGACCATGGTAGAGCAGTGATCAGAACACCGACTCAGGAAGAGACAGGCTTGGAATCGACCCATTGTAAGGAATTAGGAAGGCCATTCAGCCTTAATTTCCCAGCTTCAAACCTGTCTCCATGCACCACCATAATGGGGGCTAATAATGACATAAAATGTCAAACAAAATTTTCTTTATCTCTTATGGTGGAGAAAGAAATCGGTCTTTGTATTCTTTGTGTCGTAGGAAAATGTCGGTGGTTAAGGTAAGAGAATTCCACAAGCATTTTCAGTACCTACCAGTGATATCAACTAATAAGGATGGGAGAGAAAAGAAATGGCAATCCCTCTCTGCAGTGTGGAAAAACATCTTATAGATAAGAGAGGAAGGGCAATGTAAAGTGAAGTCCTGCTACTTCAATTCCTATGATTTGTCTGAGGCTATCCTTCAAGATTAGAAAGGAATAGCATCTTATTTTGGAAAATATATCATTCATATGTACAAAAGTTTCTAATGAGCAAATCAATGAATATTTGCTAAATTGGCAAATTGTAATAACTCACTAAAGAATAACAAATAATGCCAATTCCATGTTCAAGAATGTACATTAAGCATCAATCAAGCCAAAGCTCATGCATATCTTATTTAGTGAAGGCATGTATCCTTGTCATTTAAAAATGCTGTTCATGCCCTATTATTAGATATCGTCTTAGTTTGGGTGAGTCACACATCTCTTAAAAACAAACAGATGTAAAGAAACAAAATAATATCTAAGCCCATTTCTCGACCTATGTTCAACATTTTAAATTCACCTCTACCATCCTAACAAAATCTATGGGTTTTGCAAGATAATCTCTTAATGTTAATAGATCATGGTTCTAGTGGTGAACACTAAACAATAATGATATTGTTTGTTCTCTGCTATACCTAATGGTGCTATCATTGTAACTTCACCATATAAATTGTTTACCGATATGGGCATCAGGTCATATCATAGAAGCTTAATAGCATACAAATGACTAAATTTCAATGTTCATATTTTGGATTCAGTATATTACTAATACACTGAAGCAGTGCATACAGTTAACAAAGGATATATCATTGACGTTGGGAAGACAGAATACCTCACCTGTGCAAGTATTCACTATGTATTGTAAATACCAATGTAATGGAGATGCCATGACATTCAAGAGGATGAGAAGCATGCAAGAGTTGGAATGGCAATGAAGAATAGAAGCATAGTGTTAAGGAAAAGTGATTTTCCCACTTACGCGCTACACGTGGCAGAATGATTATATGGGAAAAAGCATTTTACTTGTGTTAAACGAGTAAATCAAAGGAAATATCACTTTTGTATTCCAAACATGTAGTAAGAAGTGCCCATGCAGTAAGGGAAGAAAGTATTCTGGCATCATATTTCTTGCATGGTACAGGAAGCAATTAAAAGAGACTGTTCTGATGGCAGAGGAGATCATTTTCTGGGCTCCTATTCCTTGCATGTTGCATGAAGCAACACTAGCAGTTTTAAGGGGGTAAGGTACCTGGCAAACCTACATATTTCTGCTTACCAGAAACCATTTGGCAAAAGATTCAAGGACAGGCAGGCTATATCAAACCAGTTATCTCAGTTCATCAGCTATAGTTATGGTCACCCCGGTAGCTTCCATGGATAGAGTTTCTTCTCAGTGAAAACAATGCGTATTGCAATTCAAAACAAACCATCACTTCAGCTAATGGTATGCATATCTGACTACAAACTTTACATTAACTTACCACATATGACCTGATGGAGCTTGCAAAGATACATGGGAGGAATACTGGAAGGCAGGCTGCTGAGACGACAACACAGGCTCTTGACCTACAACGCCTCTCCCACGGACAGTTTCTAGGGTACCAGAAAGACTAAATATTCGCCAATGTCTTTCGCGCAGCTGAACAGTTAAATCACCTAAGTTTTCTAAACGAATGCAGTACCGCCACTGAAAGCAAATATGAATAAATATAATATTTATAAGTGTTTTTCTTGTACTTTACCAACTGATATTTTAAAGCACAAGTATTTTACTAATTTCAATGTACTTTGCAGAAAATAAAAGAGAAAATGCAAATAACCTCGACTTACCCAATAAACATTGGTACTTTGTGATTCTCTACATCCCATATAAAATGGTATTACAGTGACACGGATATTCTCTGTAGTTTCTTTGTGTACATCTGAAAGTTCAAGCCATGGGTGATTCCGTTCTTGCCAAGCTTTAAGCGTTTCTCTGGGTCCAAAAGGAGGATCTGAAAATTGTACAAGAAACAGTAAAGTACTTGTATATATGATATAAAACTGGAAAATATATAAAAATGAAATATGAAAAAGCCATTTATAAAAGATCTCTGCAATATACACACAGCAACAAAAGAGATTTCTCTATTTTATGATATATAATGAGAAGAGAACATTCACAAAGGTGAAAATAGGCAACTGAAATTGCACGATTAAAAACAGCTTCCATATTCAAGACTTTCAGTGACACACAAAGTTCAATTAAAATTATCATCAGTTAAGCATAGAGTAGAAGAAATGAGGCATGTGTAGAAAAAAATATACATGCTATGAATGAATATGATATTATATTATTCCTTTTGGTAACAAGATTATTAATCAAATGAATTTTGCTTACAGTGACTAATTTTATATCAAATCTACTTTTTCACGATTTACTAACACTTAATGAATACGGTCAGCCAAGAGAGGTCTCATGTAAATTTCCAATGTAATACATAGAATCCAATGAAATCATGAAAGAGACTGGAATAGTGTAGAATATACAGAGTAAACTGAGGTGTGGTAAAAACATGAAATTAACCACATAATGAGATAGGATAAACGGACCACGGTAGCAGAGGTCAGAATACTCGACTTCAAGAGTTGACAGATCCACCATTGAAACCAAAGTAGGGCATTAGGAAGGGCATCCAGACTTAATTCCCCAGCCACACTCTATCTGTGTCCACCCTTATAGTGGGAATATCGTGACACATAAAATGTGGATTATCTTTTTTATTATGAGATGAGTTGGACAATTGGAATAATTTACTGCAAATAATTTTTAAGGCATACAATATTGCCACACGAACAAGAAGTGCGTACGTGAGACCACCTGCAAAGCAAAAGAGTCAAGTAGAATAGGTACATAAGCGAAAAATGCTGGTCAGCATAAAAGAATGGGAATAAGTACAGAGGATTCTTGGAAAAGAAGAGCTACAAAAATGCTTATTCAGTGGCTGCATTCCTATTGGGAAGAATGTGTAAATACTATATATAGAAAAACTCTAGCTCTATATGAAATGGCATTAAAGCATATAAAAATTTTTAAATGATAAATAAAAAAAATTACATATTCATATTTGGAGATAAATATATAACAGTCTTTATGACAAAATAAAATTATGTTTTTGGTATTATTACCTCTTTCACCATGATATTGAAGGAACTTGTCGAAGAGGTCATGTCGAATGGGTTTTTTATCCCCTGCAATATAGGGCATGACATCTTCATGGGCAATATAATCCAATCCAGGGACTGCATACAGTGTTCTGCCATTATCCTGATTACCTAAAAATGTTACCGCTTCAGTCTGGGCTCTCTGAAAATATATTCAATAATTTAATAAATATAATAATGTACAGCATAGAGGGACTGCCGTAGTGCAGTGTATAGAGCGCTCGACTTGGGAAACCAATATTCGTGTTCGAGCCTACTGGAGGGTATTTGGATACATATCCAGTCTTAATTCCTCAATTCCGTCCTGTCTGTGTCCACCCCCTTTTGAATGGGGATTAACAGTGACACACAAAACAACAAACAACGACATCAACAACCAGTACTTATATACTAAATAAAATCAAGCTCTGCACAAAAAATAAAGAAACATTAACAAGTGCAATAATGGGGAATAACTAGTTCATCTACAAAAGATATAAATACTGTATTTATTCCAACTGAAAAAGCTATCATTTAAAAAGGGTATGATCAATATTACATAGGGTATAAGGCAAAGAAAAAGTCACAAATCATGAAAGTAAGCAACAGAAGTACATAAAGAATATCCAGAAGAAAAAAATAAATATGTGAAATGCATGTCCTGTTTTTATTGAGATGTGAAACTTTCAACAAGTAAGATGTGTTCATAATGCACTGAGGAATAAATATATGCATATATTCATCTGAAAAATCTTCCTACATAAAGGTCTTCATTACTTGCAGCTGTCTTTATGGCCTCCGACCAAAAATTCACCTATTTCTACTATAGGGCTCCTAATATTTCCCAACTTTCTCATCATTCTAGGTTTGTCTCACCATAATCTTTTTAAGATGAGAAACAAAAAATAATTGAGATAGATTTGGTTACTAAAAGATAATTAAATCTGGCATGGTGAGGAGTATTAAGGCTAAATCTGGTATTATCCAAAAGAAGCTATATCAGGGATATAAAATAATCTAAACCTACTTTAGGTCTTTCTGTATTTGATTTCTATTTCTTCATCTCATTACAAAGGTTCTACTGACTGGAGAGAGAAGGCATCAAAGCATGGAAAAATATTAAGCATGAATTAAAGATAAACTTTGCTGGGTTTTAGCCCTCCTATCAGAGGTGTTGCCCCTGTTCTGGCGGGTGTCAGCCGGTGCAAGCCTCAACCCCCCCCCACTGTGGTGCCCAGCCACAGCAGTAACCTCCCCAGTAAACAGCTTAAACTCTCGGTCTTGGACGGGAACCGATCTTTCGACCTCGCAAATGCGAGGCCAGTGCGTTACCACTGTACTAGCCAGGAGGAATTATATTATTTTACACAAATAAAATAAATATGACAAAGCCAATAATGTACTTGCAATGTAAGGGCAATCCCTGGAATCAATTAAGACTTGATAATAAGTGTGAGCTCTTCCTTTTACTTCCTTCCCAACTTGATTGTAATTCAGGGTTTCTTCTATTGGCCTGTGAAGAGTAAATTGTCATGAATTAATTATGAACTATCACTGGTCAGAACACTCAACTTGGGAAATAGCAGGCCTATGATCGAGCACATCGTGGGGTACAGGAGGAGCATCCAACCTTAAATTCCCACTGCTATAATAGATATCAACAGTGACATAAAATTGCAGATAACAACTATTTATTCCCTACCATTAACACTGGTCACTTATTCATCATGTGTTGCACTTGGTGACCATTTATAGAAACCTCCATTTCAATGTAATTACTTATTCCAATGGTAAACCTAATTGGACATAGCATATTATGCTGTGGTGATAACATAAATTTCTATTACTAATAAGATCAGAAAATACCACATTGGGAAGGATCCTAAAACCTTGTCTACACTTGCTTTCTTTCCTTTTTAAAGCAATTCCTCACCGTTCATGCTCATAGCCATTACCCTAAGGGTTTCCTTCATTCTATACTCCAACTTTATATTCTTTTTCTATTACATAAATAAGCAGCATTTCCTTCTTTCAATAATGAGGAGAGTATACTTATTTCTCATTAGCTAAACAGTATATTCTTTAATTCGATATTCTCCTCTACTTCTAATCTTGAATAACTTAGGTCTAGGTGTTCTTTCTACTATATTACTACTTCAAAGTAGAATTAATTACCTTTGACATACAAAATAAAATTTTCAATAATTTTTCAAAAAATGTAAAGAAATGTCTCCAAGTGTTAGCTCTGCATTTAGATACCTTTTTCTTACAGCAACGTTTATTTATTTTTGGATATATGCCATAGTGCAGTAGATAGAAAGCTTGACTTGGGCAGCGACAAACCCATGTTCGAGCATACCCCCATTTGAACGGATATTAAAAGTGACCTATAAAATAAATCTGCTACACTGAAAAGCTCCATCTAGAGCAACATTGCAATATCTTTTGAAGTATAAAATAACAGTTACCCTTATTAATATTCTTAGGCACACTATATCTTCTTACATATACAAGAGAGGGAAATATTAGGGAAAAGAAAGCAGATAAAAAATTCAAAGTCATGTTCTGGGAGTTCTTTATGGAGCAGACATTGGGAAGAATAATGAGCTAAGTGTAAAACAGAAGACGATATCTTATATATGATACAACTTCTCTACAAACTAGTAGAGATATTAATGGAAAATATACATATAGTAATGCACAAAACAATAGTATAAATAACTATCATACATTGCCTTGTGTGGTTATTTCATTCCAAGACTTACAATTTATGTCGAAAAACAAGTCACTTAAACCATTTAAAAATTACACAGACATAACTAATACAGTAACTTGTTTGATAGTTCACTAGGTTTACTGTCTTTATAATATATACTATACACAACATTTTTATAATTCTTAAGCTTTAAAATTATTTTATACATAATATATTTCAATGCATATTTCTATAGGATTTAGGTGACCTCTTATTCATGTACAGTAAAAATGCAGAGCACATATTATACACATTATTGCTAGAGTTCTTAGGCACTTAAATTTTATAAAGATATATTTTCTGATTTATTCTTATGTGATTTTGCAATATATTCCTGGTTTATAGGTGATGTTTACGAACTATATAATGTAGAATACATACTTTATGCGGTATTTTTAAAATTGTTAAGCTCTTAAATAAATTTATAGATTATTATTTTGCCATATTTTACCAGTTATTTTCATGTGGTTTAGAACCTTTTTTTTTTATCGCTTTTTAGGTGATTTTTTTAATGCCCTGTACAAACGAGCAATATATCCTATAAACAATATCTAAAGAATTTTTAAGTATTTCACTGAATAATTTTATACATTATTTCATGTGATTTTGCAGTCTTGTTGTTTTTTAGGTGATTTTTTATGTACAGTACTATACAACTGTACAAAATAATTTAAAATATTGTGTTACGGGCTTTTTTAATTTCATTTCCTTATTATTACTAACAATAACTCCAGTAAAGGCATAAGGCATAAGGCAAGATATACCTAAATCTATAGACTGATATGCACCAATTAAACAATTAAAGGTGAATATTTGATAATTACAGCAAAATATGATGAAATTTCCTCTTTATATACAAATATCAATATACAGTCTATGTTTGTTATGCATGCGCTCCATATTCGTAGATTTGCTTATACGTCCTACGTTGAAAGTATCCTCATATTTGTCATTCACTGCCATTCTCAGTCATGAACAATAGCTAATAACTATAAAAAGAGTAAGCTATAAGTGGCTTAGGATTTTTCAAACTTACAAAGCAAGTCACCTTACCTAGCCTAACTTAATCTAAAAATTTATGGGGATATTTAGTTTTACAAGCAGTTCTGAGGGGGTATACTCATCTTTATAAGATCCATTAAAATTTTCAAGCCAGTTAGCATGCAGCTTTTCTCAATTCATAGAATTGTGAATGAAAGTACAACTTTTATGATATATCTTCGAAACATAGTATTTAAAATATGCTATTTATTTTTGCTTTATCATTATTATTACTAATATCATCCAGAGTGCTGCATTTGCCAGTGAAAGTGTATTGAAGTGAAAGAGGGCTGTGACGATCATCAAGAAAGAAGTCTATGTGTTTGAAAAGTCTTAGACAGGAAGTCCTGTGACCAACGTACTCCCACAAAGTCAAAATACACCTAGTTATTGGAATAACACGAAGATAGGTTCTTAGAAGTGACGTGTAATATGAAAATCACGTAATGTAACGAGTCATTTTCCATAAGAAACAATGATAATGGGCATAGATACGTTTCACAACCGTACATAGACACACTATGCCAAAGATATAAGATAAGTAAAACATATTTTATAAGTACATAACAAAGCAGAAAGACCTATAGTTATTTATACTGATATGGAAATAGTGTACAGAATAAAAGATATACAGATTTACTGTACAGTAAACAAATTAATGCACTCTATTATGTGGTGGGCAACAGGCATACACTGGGACGTGCATGGTGGCGGTGAGTACGTAACTTAAGTGGTAGAAGAGGAGGAGGATGCGGGAGAACAAACCTCTATCTGCAAACGTTTTTGCACTCACACGCTTTTTCCCTGACGATATTATATGGCAAGTTTGTTTACTGTTTGTTCTTAATGCTTTTTTTCCATTCTCTCCATAATATCCGATCACATTAAGCGGTAGAAGAGGAGGAGGATGCGGGAGAACGAACCTCTATCTCCAAACGTTTTGCCGCCTCCGTATCAACTGATGCACTCTCACACGCTATTTCCCTGGCAATATTATATGGTAAGTTTGTTCTTAATGCTCATCCACGCACTTAACATTTTTTCCATTCTCTCCATAATATCCGATAGCATTAAGCAGTAGAAGAGGAGGAGGATGCGGGAGAACGAACCTCTATCTGCAAACGTTTTGCCGCCTCCGTATCAGCTGATGCACTCTCGTACGCTATTTCCCTGACAATAATATATGGCAAGTTTGTTTGCTGTTTGTTCTTAATGCTCATCCACATACTAAGCAATTTTTCCATTCTCTCCATAATATCCGATCGCATTAAGCAGTAGAAGAGGAGGAGGATGCGGGTAAACGAACCTCTATCTGCAAACGTTTTGCTGCCTTCGTATCAGCTGATGCACTCTCACACGCTATTTCCCTGACGATGTTATATGGCAAGTTAGTTTGCTGTTTGTTCTTAAGGCTTATTTTCCATTCTCTCCATAATATCCGATCGCATTAAGCGGTAAAAGAAGAAGAGGATGCGGGAGCGAACCTCTATCTGCAAACGTTAGCCACCCCGTATCAGCTGATGTGCTCTCGCACGCTTCTCCCTGACGATATACAAACCTTAACACAAACAAAGTTAGAACAAGCAATATATCCACACAGTATGCTGGGTAAAGAGGCACAGAAGCACATGGCAGCATGGCGAAAAAGTGCCTCAGAGGCAGTCGATTATTTACTATGAAATTTTTTTTTTCAAATTTTTTGGGAGGGTGTTATTCATGTATTTTGTATTTTTTTACTATTATTTTTGGGGGGCGTTATTCCAATTTCGCGGATTTTAAACACGCGTAAAAAGCGAACTGAGTGTAAATTAAAAAATCTGAGGTTGATTACAAATAAGAAAAATACTCATAAAGATGTATATAAATCTGTGTAAGAAAGAACTGAGGAGAATACAGTGGCTTGTCAAAATGTGTTTCCATAAATGTAGTTATTTCTTAAGTCTTTGCAACAATGAGAAAACATGAAATAATACATAAATGTGACTAGCACTACTATGTGTGTAAAAACATAATATTGTGGTTTCCATCATCACTATTCAACCATAAAGGTAAACTTTAGGCTCATCAATTAGTCCTTATCTCTATATTTTAAGTGATTCAGTAACTTTACATGTTCATGAGGTTATGCAAAATAAAGTATTTCGTGCTGAAAGGGAAGAGAGGTAAATACTGATTAGGTATTGAGGGATTTTATCTCACTCTTTCCCACATTGACAATGATTTTGCAGTTCCAATAACAGTTTTTCTGATACCTGTGAATACCAAGACCTGGCTGTAATTTTAATGCAAATACACTGACTTTTATGAACACATTACTCAATTATTATTTTAGGAGTTAAGAGTTCCTAATGAATAAGTGAAAAATATGTGGTAAAGTATTCATACACCCTACTTATGATTATAAAAGACAAAAATACTCCACTTACTTGAATTCTTTCTTATTAGGAACATCTCTGTCATAAACACGTGCTAGCCAAGGAAAGAGAACGACTCCTCTGTAGCCGAACACCCTATGTAGAAACAACTGACCAGTCTCATATTTACCAGCGAGTTTTGGAGACTCGAATTTACCTACTTCTGCCAAGCGATAGTTACTGTGAGAGGAAAAAGAAATGGGTAACAAAACCATGGAAAAATTCCCCGTTTTCATATTATATACTGTACTAATATTTTACTTGACTAAAACTAAAGGTTTATTGCAAAACTCATCATGATATAAGGTGTGTTAATCCCTGTTTCCCTTATGGGAATATCCATTTTAAATATATACAGTACAACCATATCTATATACAGTATATTTCTTATCTTTTTTTTTTGCAAGTTCATTCGGTTTATCAGTAACTATTATGGCATACATAAGCAATAATAATATAATCAGATACCCTATGCAGTAAACATTGAGACATCTCACTCCCGATTCAGACATTAGTCAGAAAATATGAAAAGTTTCATAATAAGTATAATAGCAGTAAGTGGAACAACGTGGGATATTGGTTAAAGAGCTGCAATGTTTTTGTAAAAACATACCTCAACTTCTCAATGAAAGGGATGTATCAATGGGAAAGAAGGAAAGTGAGAGGAAAAAAGTCTATCTACAAGCAAAGACAGTTCATAAATATCCCAACAAAGAGTGATATGGTAAGCCACAGTAGCACGTGCAAGCAATAACACACCCACAGAAAAACAGTGGCATTGCTAATAAAATCAAAGAGCAAGTGCTTAAAGGCAACTACTGAAAGCAAATTTAATAAGCAAAATGTAATTTTTTCTTAGTTGCAATTCACTTTGAAGAAGAGAAAATATGATAAGAGTCGAAGGTATTCTGGACACACTAGCAGCCCGAATAGGAAATAAATATCTATTAGCTTTGAATAGGTTCCATGTGAAACAATGAGCTCAGTTAATCTCTGGTTAGAACAGTAAACTCTTTGAGATATGGACGGCATAGCTACCCCTATTTCTCAAGTAGAAAAACTTTCTTGAATAAAGAATAAAGTAAGATCAAGTGTGGATTCACTTAGGTATCACCCGAAACAACCATATATATATATATATTATATATATATATATATATATATATATATATATATATATATATATATATATATATATACACGTGTGTGTAGTGTTCTAAAAATTACTTTTCTTCCTTTTGAAAAAAAAAAAGAACTTTAATGGTGTAAAAATAAGAATTTGGGACACACAAATATCTAGATATGGGGGAGAAGGACATTACAAGGTACAAACAGTCAACAGCTTGCTCGTAAACCTTATCAAATAAAAACAAAAAAAATCCAAGACTGCATGGGAATAACTTGACTTAATGCACCTAACAATCTCTATAAGAAAAATGAGAGCCAAGATAGAATTCATACAATCTTGTAAAGAACAGTAACCCCAAGGTGTTCTAGGGTTAATTGCATTTACAAGGCAAGTTCCCTAACCTATTCATTAATAGTTATACAACTTTACATGGGTTTATGGAGGTTAAGCATTTTAACAAAACCCGTATCATCTTTCAGGGCAGAACAAACCTATAACTCTTCAAACCTAGGCAAGGAGACAGCAAGCACCTGATGAAGCAACCCTTCAAGCACAGCAGAAAAATCATCATTGATATAAGTTCACATGGCACCATCCTTATCTTGGGTCAAACCACGAGAACATCCAAACGTATCCTCTTTCAGCAAATTTTGATTGAGAAAATTGACAAATGCAGTCTAAGGTAAAGCTATCCACATACAAAACTGAATTTGCAAAACAAACCTGGAGAAAACCGAGTACCTAAGCAATATATGTAACTAGGGTAGATAATTTTTTTTTAACCTCTCAAAACTAATTTCGATATTTAGACAATATTATTCAAGAGGCGATCTTTTTAACCAACCTCAAACCATCCCTCGCCCCAAACCAACTGCCTACAAAATACGTCAGACTTTGGAGCGAGCTCGGGGCCAACCAGTAAACCCTTAGCCAGTTACAGATTACCTTTGACAAATAATTAACCAAACTCATACGATTTGGTGTTTGGCACTCTGACCAGAAGCGAAGAGTCCAAAGTCCGAAATGGTTTAGTAAGACTACAAATAGTTTACTGACCTAACTTATTATGTGACAAGGTTAATGTAGTAAATGAATTAACAATCTAAAGCATGATTTTACGCATTTACGCTAAAACGAGATTGCAAACCGATACGTCCCGGTGGTATGTCAATATATTTCAGTGAAATATAAAAGTAAATATATATTTACAAACAATATATGAACAAAACAAGTAACTTATATATGTCGCATACCTTGAGTAACAAAGAACAGGAATTTGAGTAATTCTTGAGAGTTTATTTAATAGAAGCACACCTCTTCTGACCAACATCGTCTTGTAATTATTTAGGACGTACTACGGGGTCACGAGAGAGAAGTATTTTTTCCTTCGAAAAAGGTCCCTGTTGTACTCCTCACAGTGTAATAAAAAAAAAGTCTTACAAATCTAACTTAAAATTTGCATATATTTTTCTCAGAGTACCACATTTAAAGCTACAAACTTAGAAAAAAAAATACTAGTATACGAATAATGAAACAATAAGAAAAATGAACGGCAGAACAAAACAAATCCGCTGACATCACAGTCTCACGTCTAAAGAGCCACTGAGGGCCAAAGGGGTCTTTAACCCCCCCCCCCCCAAAGACCGCATATTTTCCCTTAACGTACCTAGAGACCTTTGGACGAACCCGCACTAAAAGCAATTGTCAATAAACAATAGCATAAATGATAAATGTAAAGTATAGTATATCTTATTTCGATAAGGCATGCGATATAAACCATGCAATGACAAAAGACGATTCATTTATATGGTTGTGAGGTTTGCTTTTAACTTTATGAAAACTAACCCGAAAAAGATAAGTAAACAAATATTGTTGAGCTCACTGTGACAGGGTAAACAATGAAATTGACGATTAAGACAGGATCTAAAAAATGGTAAAAATATTATTTGATAAGGAAACACAATATGTCTTTATTATAGCTTTACGCAAATATGAATAAAACGTAACAATAGACAGAATCTATAAAATAGAAAAAAAGGACGCATAAACAGAAGCCATTATTGAGCGAAATCATGAACTATTATCCCTCCTCCCCTCAGCTCTCCGAGATTGAAGGAATGCAGGCTTATGCGCCAAATGTGATGAAAATATATCAGATAAAAGAGTCATCAGGCACAGGCACGAACGAGAGAGAGAGAGAGAGAGAGAGAGAGAGAGAGAGAGAGAGAGAGATTATTTCTGTGAAGTATATATACAAACTCTTTTCATAAGTGCGACACCAGGCTCGACCCAAAAAAGAAGAAGAAGAAAACTGTCCTCATCGGGCCTGGGTATTAAGAAAACATAGAGTAAATAGAAACAGAGATGGAGTGTGTAAGGAATTGTCAAATGTGAAGAGATAATAAGAGATGTGTAACGAATATTCGTTGATAATGTAGGCATACAAAAATACCCGTGACTGAAAGAAGAATTAACATCAAATTCTCCTGGACAGTCCTATTTAAGTCTAAAAGATCTTCAGCTGTAGCATCGCAACGTGCAGCTAGTGCCATGGGCCAACCTACAATATATATATATATATATATATATATATATATATATATATATATATATATATATATATATATATATATATATATATATATATATATCAAACACAGTATATATATGATATATATATATATATATATATATATATATATATATATATATATATATATATATATATATATATATATATATATATACTATATATATATATATATATATATATATATATATATATATATATATACTATATAAGATAGTTTGAGAAAAAGACGGTGATGGGATCGTAACATCATATCTCATGCCAACTCAGCCTGCTTATTGAGTACATTTGTGCAAATGAAAACCTTCTGATGCAAACAAGGATATTATAAGTTAGCTCATGCGTTACTTTATCCTTGAGAGAGAGAGAGAGAGAGAGAGAGAGAGAGAGAGAGAGAGAGAGAGAGAGAGAGACTACATAAAGCATGGAGAAAACTTATTATTATTATATATATTTTTTTTGTAATGGCAAAAAGCAATACGTCCTCCTTAATAATATCCAGAGGGGGGGGGTTGGAGAGGAACATCACGAAGGAGGAAAAGTTCAATGGTCTTGAATATATATTAATATCAAGAATATTCTTTACTCATGCATGGAACATATATAGCCTTTTTTATATCCTTATTTCCTATGAGTAAAGATAACTATTCGTGGTTACCCGTTTCCTAGTCATTCAAAGTTGATCTATTTATGAAACTAAAGGCATAAGTACATAAGCATATGCAGACAAGATAAAGATTTGATAGAGTGTACATGCTTACAGGTAGCACATTTGCATTACATTAAATAATATGAATGCAAAAACGTGTTATTGAAATTGACACATTTGAGGTTCACAAATATACAATTACGTCTTTTGATTGGTTACAAGAACGGAAGACAGATTGAGACCCAATTACTAGAGTTCTGGCTGGATCGCTACTGCCAGAATACCCCCGCATTTCTGGGCCACGAGTAGAAAGAAAAATGCAGAGGAGGGGATTTCCAGTCCCCCAGCTCCGCCCCCATGTAGACGACTTTCACGACACGCAGGGGAACACTGAGGTGATTTTTCCCATACCCAGAGGAAAAGATGCCCTCAGATGCAAGGCTGTGCCATGGCACAACCTAAAACCAAGGGGCACGGTTTATAAGATCAACCACCCTGGCGTAATGCAGATAAAATGTACCGGTAGATAGTCATGACAAAAAACTAATTCAAAATGACATCTATCTACAAGGATTCTTCCGGTAATCCTGCCAACCAAGGACAAGATCAATGGGAGTGGACGATGAGCGCCCCCACCAACCAAATGTAGTAACCCTTTATACCCAAGGAGCTAAGCGGAGTGGTTGAGGTATGTGTGGATTGTGGTGAAAGTCTGTTTCTTGGTTCGGCCACCCCCTTTACAAGGGGGAATGGGTCCATGTATATAGATAGATAAATATATAAACACTGACGCCAAATATCTATTAGAACAAAATCTGACAGAATGCAGATGGGATTAGAATTCTGGAAGAAAAGGCTTCAATACTATGAAGGTGTGCAACAAACACATCCCTGTCATTGTTAGGACTGTTGGTGAATAATTTATATATATATATATATATATATATATATATATATATATATATATATATATATACATATATATATATATATATATATATATATATATATATATATATATATATATATATATATATATATATATATATATATATATATATATATATATATAGAGAGAGAGAGAGAGAGAGAGAGAGAGAGTGAGAGAGAGAGAGAGAGAGAGAGAGAGAGAGAGAGAGAATAATTCCCCCTTATAAAGAGAAGGGATGTCTAATCATAGTATGACCCTGACTCTTTAAGGAAGGGATATACGTAGTAAGGGATTCCTACTCCTCTCGTTCTGCCTCATTTAGTGGACTTTTACGACACGCAGGGAAACACGATTGGGGTATTTAGTCCCCGACCCCAAGAGAAGGAAAGAAGAAATTGAAGAGTAAGAAAATATGAAGCATAGCAGGCGGAGGACGCTCAGCTCCATACTTGGATGGAAGTCACCAAATATTCAGAACTTTCGGAAAGATAATATAAAAAGAAAAACCTTTCGAATCAATATTGTAGAAATATACTTAACAATCCATATCTATTATTATGCAAAATCTCTGATTCAATTCTGTCTGCGAGCCAAGTATCAGACAAAAGAGACGCTTTGACAAGCCAGAAGAGAAGGAAAGTTATTATAACGAATGGAAGGTCCAGTGCTCATCATCTTCCAACAAAATCAGTCATTAAAATCCTTTGGTCACAATTCAAGAAAATCCACTTCATTAACCAACCAAGCAGACGATGGAAGATAAAAACACATCCAATAGATAATTTTGCTATTTTTCCTAGTCTAATAATAATGACTGAACATCAAAATTTTCTTTCAGAGATGGAATTCAGAACGGGAATCAGTGCCTTCACCTATCGAAGTCTGAGCTAATAAAAATAATTTTTCACTTTTGATCTGATACAACTTTCAACTCTCACTCTCTTTGACCAGATGAAAGAACCTTACTAGTGAAAAAGAAAAGGAAGAAAATAAAGGTGCAAGATCAATTAAAAAAAAAAGTGATCATGGTATGCTATTTTAAGGCTTCCTTATCGAATCTTTGCATAGAGTAATTTGGAGTTTTAAGTCAAAAGGGTTCGAGCATCAAGTGTGGGTGTGCATATATATATATATATATATATATATATATATATATATATATATATATATATATATATATATATATATATATATATATATATATATTATTCATTTATTTTTTTTATGAGTGACACCGGGACAGGCAGATACTGCCCTCATCAATGAAGGCCCGGGCACGAGAAAATACCAAAACGAAGGAATAGAAAAAGGTTAAGGACAAGGCAGAGATGAGGTAATGTCACACAAAGGAAAACGACAGACAGAAAAAAAGTCAAAGTACAGAGGACCCAAAGATATGGAAGACTAGGCTCTGAGATGACGATAGATCTGCTTTTTGAAGGATGAAAGGTCATAAGAATTAGGACAGACAGAAGGAGACTAATTGGGGCAAAGCAAAGGAACTATGAATTCCCTCCTCTATATTTTACTCCCACAACGATATAAGTTTTTTGCTCTAACTCAGCTACCCCCTTGTATGAGGAATTACGGCTTTGTGAGTATATATATATATATATATATATATATATATATATATATATATATATATATATATATATATATATATATATATATATCATATATATATATATATATATATATATATATATATATATATATATATATATATATATATATATATATATATATTATTATTATTATTACTTATAGTTCCGGTTTTACGTCACGGACTCCATTTTCTACCAAGGGCTAGAACGATTGCCTTCATGCAAAGGACTTGTTTTGGCAGATGTAAGCCTTACCCTGAGTGCATGCTCTTGCTAACCTCAGACCGTGACGGGGCGCGAACCCTCGAGCTGTCGCCTCAGAGTCGCGGACGCTACCGCTTGAGCCACGGTGACTACATTATATATATATATATATATATATATATATATATATATATATATATATATATATATATATATATATATATATATATATATATATATATATATATATATCACGATGTCTCTCAATCTGAAGAGGTTAAGCATACTATCTCCATATTCACTTTTGTGTGTTGCAAAGGTCGACTACTTGGGGTGTGAAGCGAGGGGATTAAGAATCCCTCTCTTAGTAGTTTCCTACCACAAAGCGTTAATACTTAAGATACGAGAAGGTTATGGTAAGTAAGCTCCAATCAGAATCCAGTAAACTAGGTCTCTGCATATGTGTTGTTATGAGACGACTATGTGTAAATAGGTGAAAAAAAATATGGATGAATCAGCATTTAGTATTAGGCCGCTTTCACACCAAAGTGGCACGTCGCACGTGACATGTCACGAGGCACTCCAGTTGAAAGCAAAACATCAGGAAATATATGAAACCTCTCACATACAAGTGGCGTTACACATCCCATGTGCCACGTGCGACTTGCGTCGCAAGTCGCATGTAGCACACGGGACGTGTTACGCCACTTTTATGTGAAAAGTTTCATATGCTTCCGGATGTTCGTTTTCAACTGGCGTACCGCGTGGCATGCCACGTGCGACGTGCCACTTTGGTGTGAAAGCGGCCTAAGGGTGTATGCTTCCAAGGCGACTTGAAGCCTCTTATATATAGATAAAGGGATGAAACACTGTTCCCTGATAAGGATTTGATATAGCAAACTCTTTCTTTAAGGTGTTCATAGCTCAAATAGTGTAATTAAATTGATGAATTATAGGGTTTGGAAACCTCTTTGCTAACTGCGAGAGCAATGGGGGTAAACACATTTTGATTTATGTCTGTATGTTCTCTCTGTTGTAACACTCTAGGCCTAAGTTGTACCTATATTCGCATTTCTTCTTCCCTTACTGTGACAGCAATGCTGGATACACATAACTGACAAATAACAAGGAGAGAGGATTACAACTTGACATGGTTTAAGTTTGCTAATCAGAATGTAGTGAGATACCTAACAGGCTTCCAAGAGAGATAGTCCATGCAAGAGAATAAAAGGCTAAGTGAGACCCTGGACTGAAGAGTCCTCGACATACAGGGTGCAAAGATGCGTTTATTACATAAACTGAGTTATAACGAAACATTAACCTTATATTTTTATTTCTATATCTAGATTTGAATGGCATAATCCCACTGATTGAGCCAGAAGTTTATATATATATATATATATATATATATATATATATATATATATATATATATATATATATATATATATATATGTATATATATATATATATATATATATATATATATATATATATATATATATATATATATATATATATGGTCGCCATAGCAAAATGGTAGCATCCGCGACTTAAAGGCGTCAGGTCGAGGGTTCGCGGCCCGCCACGGTCTGAGATTAGCAAGGGCATGCACTCAGGGTAATGATCACACCTACCAAAACCAAATCCTTAGTAGAAAAGGGAGTCCGTGACGTAAAACCGAATATATATATATATATATATATATATATATATATATATATATATATATATATATATATATATATATATAGAAAAAACTTTAAAATGAAAATCAAGACAATGACAGTTTCCTTCCTATTAATAAAATAATTATTTATTTGTTCAAAGTTCAAACAATTTTATCATTGAACAAGCTTTAATGCTAATTAAAATATAATAACTTTTATAATACTCAAGAAACCAACTCGATAACTCTTAAAATAATATATAAAATATAAAAGAAACGGTATGAAACAAATCACATAACATAAAAACCAAAGTGTATCTACATTCCAAAATAACTTCTATAAAAAGGATTATTTTGCAAGTCTTCCTTACGGGTTGCTGAAGCATGTCATGGGGAATTTTCCTATTGGTTGATCGCATGATAAATGACCTGACCGGTGCATCTCATGAGGATCATCAAGGGTCATGAGGTTCACGAGAAACCATCAAACATAATGATCAAAAGAAGAGAGAAGAAGAAGAAGAAGAAGCAAAAATAGAAATGCAAGCACGGGAGGAGACTCTTCTCAAAGATAAAATGAGTGCTTGGATTGGATTGGGAAATCAACAACACTATTCTTGGGTTCACAGTTGCAAATGGCAAAAATAGTAAGAAAAATTAATATATTCTTTTTTTTTTCAATTCATATGTCACTATTAGTCCTCTTTGGGGGTGGACACCCGTGGATTGAAGCTGGGGAATTAAGGCTGGATGCCCTTCCTATAGCCCCGTCGTGGGCTCGCCGTGGGTCCATCACCTTCCAAGTCGAGCATTCGAACGGTTACCCTACAGCGGGCAACGTTAAGAACAATGAATATACTCTATATTAACAAAATAGGAATTTTGGTAATGTTTTTAGTATAAATGATAAAAGTATGCATTACACTTTCTAACACAGTGTGATATTTTTTTTTTAAGAGTGTGACACCGGGACAGGCAGAAACTGCCCTCATCAATAAAGGCCCGGGCACGAGAAAATACCAAGACGAAGGAGAAGAAAATGGTTAAGGACAAGGCAGAGATGAGGAAATGTCACACAAAGGAAAACGACAGACAAAAAAAAAAAAAAACAGTCAAAGTACAGAGGACCCAGAGATATGGAGGAGTAGGCCC
>JAXCGZ010018998.1:60000-85000 GCA_037179515.1 Halocaridina rubra | reverse complement strand
CACACACACACACACAGATATATATATATATATATATATATATATATATATATATATATATATATATATATATATATATATATATATATATATAATATTTTCATATGCGTATTCACAATCAAACTTAATAACGTATTTAGTGAATTTTGAGAGAATATGTTGGTGAGGCTGAAGTGTTTGGAAAGACTGACTGGGACAACTGGATTAGTATGAGCAAGAAGGGCTCTGCTGGAGTGATAACATAATGCGGAAGGCAAGATTGGAATTGAGAGGCAGTTTTCTGGGGAAAAAAAATATTAATAAAAGTGAAAATAAAAAAAAAATCTAATCAAATGAAATAAAAAAAATAAGATTTTAGTTAATAAGTGAAAATATATATATATATATATATATATATATATATATATATATATATATATATATATATATATATATATATATATATATATATATATACATACAAATCAATCAAACAACAATACATCAAACAGCCATATTATCAAGGTGTATAATTAAAAAAAAAATACTTGTTTAATAAGAATATGAAGCTAATGTCACAGAATGCAATTTTGGCATGGAAATGAGTTCTGGTTTATAAGAACCTAATTGAATTTTTGCCATAATGCGATATAATGAAAAAAAAAGAAGAAGAAAAAATGGAAAAAAAAGGGTAAGGGGTGAAAGGAAATGAAAATGAGGGGGTTGCAGGTGGGGGGGAGGGTCAAATGAACAGCAGCTGTGGAAATAGATTAAGCAAGGAGTCTGGGTAGTCTAAAAGGACGCCAGATTAAATTAGGAGTCCATTTGCCATGGATGTGAAATTTTTGGTGATGGAAAGACTGGAGGATTTTTGCAGATCTGTTTCTGTGAGAGCAAATGAAAAATGAAAATCAGACTCAAGAGTAGATTCCAAAGGAGTAAATGAAGAAAAAAAAAAAGAGGAGGGATCTTCAATCTAAAGTAAAGTATAACCGAACCTAGTTTTTTTTTTTTTTTAGTAATTTTGGAATTACCTCTCGTAGTACCAGCTATTTTGGCAGCGAACTGATGATAAGTAATTGAGTGATGAAATATAAGCTTCAGATTCAACTGAAATTCCATATAAAGAAAATAGACATAAATTTGGCACCAGATTAAAGATGAAGAAAATACAAATGAAAGAAATACAGAATAAATAATATAAAATTAAAGATGGAGTTAAAATTCAGACTTGAGTTAAAGGCAACAGCAGAATGGATTCATCTTTGTGACTCAAAAGAAAATTAGGAATATATATATATATATATATATATATATATATATATATATATATATATATATATATATATATATAATAAAACGAAAAAAGCATATACAGGATGTATGTTTCAGTATATCTAATGTAATTTATTTCATGCACTGAGACAAAATTCATATATTTTCCGGTGAAGAATCACAATATACAACACGAGAACTTCTGCAAGGCGTGTATATATATATATATATATATATATATATATATATATATATATATATATATATATATATATATATATATATATATATAGATAGATAGATAGATAGATAGATATATAGATAGATAGATATATAATATTTTCATATGCGTATTCACAATCAAACTTAATAACGTATTCAGTGAATTTTGAGAGAATATGTTGGTGAGGCTGAAGTGTTTAGAAAGACTGACTGGGACAACTGGATTAGTATGAGCAAGAAGGGCTCTGCTGGAGTGATAACATAATGCGGAAGGCAAGATTGGAATTGAGAGGCAGTTTTCTGGGGAAAAAAATATTAATAAAAGTGAAAATAAAAAAAAATAAAAATCTAATCAAATGAAATAAAAAAAAATAAGATTTTAGTTAATAAGTGAATATATATATATATATATATATATATATATATATATATATATATATATATATATATATATATATATATATATATATATATATATATATATATATATATATATATATATATATATATATATATACAAATCAATCAAACAACAATACATCAAACAGCCATATTATCAAGGTGTATAATTCAAAAGAAAATACTTGTTTAATAAGAATATGAAGATAATGTCACAGAATGCAATTTTGGCATGGAAATGAGTTCTGGTTTGTAAGAACCTAATTGAATTTTTGCCATAATGCGATATAATGAAAAAAAAAGAAGAAGAAAAAATAGTAAAAAAGGGTAGGGGAGGTGAAAGGAAATGAAAATGAGGGGGTTGCAGGTGGGGGGGAGGGTCAAATGAACAGCAGCTGTGGAAATAGATTAAGCAAGGAGTCTGGGTAGTCTAAAAGGACGCCAGATTAAATTAGGAGTCCATTTGCCATGGATGTGAAATTTTTGGTGATGGAAAGACTGGAGGATTTTTGCAGATCTGTTTCTGTGAGAGCAAATGAAAAATGAAAATCAGATCCAAGAGTAGATTCCAAAGGAGTAAATGAAGAAAAAAAAAGAGGAGGGATCTTCAATCTAAAGTAAAGTATAACCGAACCTAGTTTTTTTTTTTTTAGTTATTTTGGAATTACCTTTCGTAGTACCAGCCAATTTGGCAGCGCACTGATGATAAACTATTGAGTGATGAAATATAAGCTTCAGATCCAACTGAAATTCAATAACATACAGAAAATGGACATAATTTTTGCACCAGATTAAAGATGAAGAAAATACAAATGAAAGAAATACAGAATAAATAAAATATTATTAAAGATGGAGTTAAAACTAAGACTTGAGTTAAAGGCAACAGCAGAATGGAATCATCTTTGTGATTCAAAAGAAAATTAGGAATATATATATATATATATATATATATATATATATATATATATATATATATATATATATATATATATATATATATATATATATATATATATATAATAAAACGAAAAAAGCATATACAGGATGTATGTTTCAGTATATCTAATGTAATTTATTTCATGCACTGAGACAAAATTCATATATTTTCCGGTGAAGAATCACAATATACAACACGAGAACTTCTGCAAGGCGTGTATATATATATATATATATATATATATATATATATATATATATATATATATATATATATATATATATATATAACTCATAAAGTGTTGAATCCTCGACTCTCAAGAATAGATATTAAAAAATTGTCCACCGATGAAAAGAGGCATTATTTCTTTTTTTTTCTCTCTCTCTCGTATTCATCGACTTGTATTCAAAAGCAAATAGATATGTCCCACTTAAATACCATTAAATCTCCTTCCGCTCCTTCAAAAGGACTGTCATAGAATGAGAGTTTTCGGTCTCTTCTCTCTTATGATAAGATGCTTAAAGTTGCTGTCTTCTTTTCGGCTAAGTTTTGGAATATATAGAAGAAGTAATATTGCTCTTGCCTTACTGTAACCACAGCACAGTCTACATGTGCATATTCATATATATATATATATATATATATATATATATATATATATATATATATATATATATATATGATTATTGCAACTGCATATGCAATTTAATTTTAGTTTCCTAGAATAGCCTCACCGTATTCCCTGCGTGTCGTAAAAGGCGACTAAAAGTGGACGGGGCGGGGGGACTGGGAATCCCCCCCTTGTACCAACCTCCTGTGAGACGTCAAAGAAGAAGGGGAGTGGGGGGGAGAATAACTTCTCCCCAAACTGTTTTCCTTTTTTTATGTCGGCTACCCCCCAATTTAAGGGGGAAACAGCCAAGGTATATGTATGTATGTATGTATATTTCATATCATTATTAGTTCACTGCTCTCGAGATTACTTAACAAATCCAAATAATATTCTAATTTTACAACTTTTAGTACATCTTTGTACATGATCATAAGAGTGAACAATTAGCCGTGGATGAAGGTTATTTGTAGTTTTCTTTATCCGCATTTACTTTATATATATATATATATATATATATATATATATATATATATATATATATATATATATATATATATATATATATATATATATATATATATATATATCATTATTATTATTATTTAGATGCCTTCATTAGTGCTAATTTTAGAGAATTCATAATATTTTTATTTTTAGCTTCTGTTTACAATTTCGAGTAGGCAATGCTGAGAGAGAGAGAGAGAGAGAGAGAGAGAGAGAGAGAGAGAGAGAGAGAGAGAGAGAGAGAGAGAGAGAGAGAGAGAGAGAGAGAGAGAGAGAGAGAGAGCAAAACTATGCACAGGAGCAAACCGAAGCTCACAATTAAAGGGAATTAACAGTGATAGTTCTGGAAGATACAAACAAAGCCCGTCTCGAAAGCAAAAGACGTGTCACATTATCTCCAAATTACAACATCAGGCAGACCAGAAACACAATTAAGGCGAGTCCTTTGCCGAGAATCCCCGTGTGTGAATGATATTGTTCTCCATACTAAGATACTTCATTGTTCTAAACATGAGCCAACATGTTTTAACAAAAGCACAGCATTATGCAATATGAACGAGAGAGTACGGCTGTTACCAAGATTTGTTAGGAAAAGTAATACAAAGCTTTGAAGGCAGAGTTATAGGTGTGAAGCCTGTTCATGGATGTGCCATGTTCTTGCATTTCATCCCTGGCAAATTACTTGATGTAATACACACCGAAGACAGTAAATGTTATCGTAATAACAAAATGCATGAACATCCTTGGAGCGTGAGCAAATACCATGCATATATTAGACCAAATATCATTGCCTAAACTCATATTATGTCTCTATAAAAAGGAGGTATCCAAGCACTTTTATATGGCTGACTTATCATTATGGAAATCAAAATAAATCTTTAGCATGCAAATGTTAAGCTCATACTGACTAATACATATAAAATTACCATTCAAAAACTGAAAGATAATAAGTCACACTGAGTTCTACAATACTGCAAACTTACTTATTTTTCAATTACTTTGTGACAGAAACTAATCACTTCCTCAACGCTTTGGAAAAAAAAATAATAATAATAAAACATTATTTTCTAATGCGCTTGACATTAAGTAAATGTTAAATACACATTTGGGATATCTGGTAAACACACAGCAATGAAATATGTAGCACATAACCTTGTTTTCATATCCTTGTTCTATAGGTATCTACAACAGAAAATTAAATACATTATGATATGTTTGAACAATAAATAGATAACATTCCTTGACCGAGATTTGAGCTCACAGCACAACCTTAGGGTAATTTTTTTTTATACAATTCAAGCTTAAAAATACAATCCAAAATAATGTTTTTACAGGATTCAAGCTTGCAGCACAATCTAATATAATGTTTTTAAAGTCTATCTCCAAACCACTCCCAGTAGCTAAAACTATTCTGATCACTCATATCTATATATATATATATATATATATATATATATATATATATATATATATATATATATATATATATATATATATATATATATATATATATATATACACACACACACACGATTGCTACATATACGTCAGCATTTTATTCCTCTATATATTCCAAAAATAACAGAGTTGTCACAAAATTTTTAATAAATATAAGCAACAGAAGCAGCAATGTATTCTTTTTCATGTGTATGCAAAGAATAAAATTAATAAAATACGGTATATGTTTTATAAAATAACAGTGAACAAGACTAAATATACATTCATGTATGTATATATATATATATATATATATATATATATATATATATATATATATATATATATATGTATATATATATATATATATA
The DNA here is from genome assembly GCA_037179515.1 of Halocaridina rubra. NCBI lineage: Eukaryota > Metazoa > Arthropoda > Malacostraca > Decapoda > Atyidae > Halocaridina > Halocaridina rubra. The sequence continues at coordinate 79,263 of JAXCGZ010018998.1, read as the reverse complement.
TATATATATATATATATATATATATATATATATATATATATATATATATATATATCCGGTTTTACGTCACTGACTCCCTTTTCTACCAAGGGCTAGGACGGCTGCCTTCTTGCGAAGGACTTGTTTTGGCAGATGTAATCATTACCTTGAGTGCATGCCCTTGCTAACCTCAGACCGTGACGGGGAGCGAACCCTCGACCTGACGCCTCAGAGTCGCGGACGCCACCGCTTTAGCCACGGTGACTACATACATACATATATATATATATATATATATATATATATATATATATATATATATATATATATATATATGTATATATATATATATATATATATATATATATATATATATATATATATATATATATATATATATATATATATATATATATATATATATATATATATATATATAGACAGATAGATAGATAGATAAATAGATAGATAGATACTACAATTTATTGAGAAGAAAAGCTCAAGGGAAAACTCCTCAAAGCTTTTGCGAGAACATAGATAGGAATGCATAAAAAGCTAATCTTAATGTATCTAAGAATATTTTTCTATTTACTAGTTTTGAACTCCGAAATACGTTATGAAAAAGTTTTCCTCACGCATTACAAAAGTCATGATGAATTCTGTATAATACATTCCTAAAGTTTCTTTAGTGCACAGAATTTCTAGAGCAAGAAAAATACTGTTATAATGTCAATAACAACAACAACAGCAATAATAATAATAATAATAATAATAATAATAATAATAATAATAATAATAATAATAATAATAATAATAATGTTCCGGTTTTACGTCACGGACTCCCTTTTCTACTAAGGGCTAGGACGGTTGCTTTCTTGTGAAGGACTTGTTTTAGCAGATGTAATCGTTACCCAGAGTGCATGCCCTTGCTAACCTCAGACCGTGACGGGGCGCGAACCCTCGACCTGACGCCTCAAAGTCGAGAACGCTACCGCTTGGGTCACGGTGAGTACAATAATAATAATAATAATAATAATAATAATAATAATAATAATAATAATAATAATAATAATAATAATAATAATAAAAGCAAAAATGCCTGCTGCAGCAAGAGCTAATGACCTAGGAGACCACCTATAAGAAATTTTAGGTCAAGTACTTACTTGAAGAGTTCAAGAAGCTTTGGCCTGCTTGCTGGCTAGTACAGTGGTAACGCGCTGGCTTCGCATTCATGAGGTCGAAAGATCGGTTCCCGTCCAAGACCGAGAGTTTAAGCTGTTTACTGGCAGGAACTGCTGTGGGTGGACACCACAGTGGGGGGTTGGGGGCTTACCCTGGCTGACGAATACCCATTGTATTGAGATGGAAATAAAGTATTATTAATACCCCTCTCAGTTACCTCTTAACTGTCTTCCTCCCTTAACGACCTCCTATTGTAGTTTTACTGTGTGAAAGAAAATGTAACCACTCTCTCCCTCGCGAATGGCCATGATAACTCTGTATAGAGGTTGGATATCACTTATGCGATTGGATCCATTTGATCTGAAGCGACTAATTTTCATAAGTCATATCTCAAGCAGTTCTGGATTGGCTTGTATGTTCTTCATGTAACCATCAAACAGGAGAGATTTATTATTTTTCTTTTTGGTAACTGTCTTGATTTCACATATTAAAGAAGAAGAAGAAGAAGAAGAAGAAGAAGAAGAAGAAGAAGAAGAAGAAGAAGAAGAAGAAGAAGCTTGCAAAGGGAAAAATAGCTTAGCTCAGAGATTCTTAACCAGGGGTGTTCGCACCCCTAGGGGTGCGAAGCCGGTTCCTAAGATGCGAGAGGATGCCTATGAATAATTAAAGCAAAATATATTTTTATATACGCGTTATATTTTTCCTTAAAAAAAACCTTTTTGCTTCAGCAGTGATCTGAGATAGAGATGAACCTAAACTTCTAAACCTAATTTCCTAATGAAGTGGCTAAGTAGCAACAGACTCGAGTACAGGGTACACGTATGTGATTTGGATGGACGAGGAAGGGACGCGTATAGGACACGTAGGTGACACAGAGAGAAGGAAGTTATCATCAAGTCTCAGACCACACCATGCGAATAGCACTCGGTACAAAGACACGGAGATTTGATGCCATCATAGAAAAAAAAAAAAGCAGCAACGAAGTCACTAGGTTTGCTGTGCAATGCAGGCAAAATAATGTAATTTCATTTTTATTAATATGTACTCTGGATTTTTGTCATGAAAATAAAATGTAAGCTATATGAATGAAGATTAAATGATAATAAAACGTGGCTTTGTTATTAATACACATCACATCAACTTTGTATTTTTAGCATTTGTTTTTATTTCAGCAATCGGGGGGGGGGGGGTGCGAGAACTGACTGCTGATTTGAAAGGGGTGCATATACTGAAAAAGGTTAAGAACCACTGGCTTAGCTGATCCAGGAACTTTGTGACCTTAGCTCTGCAAACACAATAAAGTTTTTTCTCTTTAGATAAGAAATATATTTTTATGAAGTCTCCCTCCAATCAAAAGAAAATCATCTTTTTTTTTATGATTGTGACACCAGGACGGGCATAAAAAAAAATAAATATAAAACTGCTCTCATCGGGCCTGGGCACGAAGAAAACAAAGTAAACTGAAACAGAGATGGAAAGTGTTGTGACTTGTCAGATGTGAAGGGATGATAGGAAGATATATGTAACGAATATCCAAGAATATTCGGTGCAGATGTAGGCATAGAAATAAAACCGTAACTGAAGAAATAAGTTAATAAATACCTAAACAATAACATAAATAAACATATAACTATAATGAAAATAATACACTGAATATTCTTGGATATTCATCACACATCTTTTATTATCCCTTCACATCTGACCAGTCATTACACTCTCCATCTCTGTTTCTCTTTACTTTATGTATTCTTCGTGCCCAGGCCCGATGAGGGCTGTGTTATTTTATTTTTTTTTGCCTGTCCTGGTGTCACAATCACAAAAAATAAATAAATAAATGAATAGATAAACACATGATGGCAAACTGACATTTAGACTATAGTATAAGAGTTGAGGAATTTGGGAAGAAAAGATATAGCAGAAAAAAAAAATGAAAGTTTGGTAAGTCTCGTTACCAGTGTGCTACACAGGAAGTACTAGTTTACCCCGTCAGTGCTAGTGATTGCCAATAAATACATTCCAAAAGGATTCCTTCTTTTTATATAAATAAAAAAATATTTTCCAATGTATTATAAAAGTTGTTACAAAAACCCTCAGTTGCTATGGGATATTTGTAAGAAAATAAGTTTCCATAATTGATTCTGAAATTATATATGGATGATTAAAAAGCATTCCATTTGTAAAGAACAAATCATACTCTAAAGCAATGCCTCCTAAAGTACTGTACCCGAAGTACTTAAAACTCTCTCCAAAGGAAATGTAAATCTGATGAACTGTCACTAGGGAAATAAATAGCATAAAGGAAAAGCATTATGTTCGCTTGGCGCAACTCCCAGATTTTTGAGAAAAAAAAAAAAAAAAAAAAAAAAAGACTTGTGTCGAGATTAACATTTATCAGACCTCAAGTGAAAAATATTACGCATTTTAAAAATAAAAAAGTTTTACAAATTCACCAAATGTAATAGAAATGAAAAATATTTTCATAAGAGCTGCAGAAGGCTGGCTAGTCTGCTAATTTTGAGTTGCACGTACCGGTCACTCAGTAGATTTTTACCTATACACCCACTGTTTCTTTAGCTTATAATAATAATAAAATTTCTTATAATAATAATAATAATAATAATAATAATAATAATAATAATAATAGTAATAATAATAATAATAATAATAATAATAATAATAATAATAATAATAATAATAATAATAATAATAATAATAATAGTTATATTCACAAATAATCTTTCAAGACTAGCCAATTAAACTGCATGACTCGAGAAGTAATGAAGTTGCTTAAAGAAGACAATAATTCAAGGCTAACTTACAACAAAGTGACTTAAAAAGTTCTTGGGTCATGAGAAATTCGGGATAAACTTTAATGTTAAAATGACTATAGAGATCATGACCTAAGTTATTAGAAATGGTGTTGTCTTATCATAATCTGGGGTGCTTAGTCCCCCTCTCACTCACATGCATCCATAAAATAGTACTTTCTGGCGTTAATTAAATTTATATAATCTGAAACAAAACAGTGCCATTACATTAATATTACAGTTCCGGTTTTACGTCACGGACTCCCTTTTCTATCCAGGGCTAGGACGGTTGCCTTCTTGCGAAGGACTTGCTTTGGCAGATGTAATCGTTACCCTGAGTGCATTCCCTTGCTAACCTCAGACCGTGACGGGGCGTGAACCCTCGACCTGACGCCTCAGAGTCGCGGACACTACCGCTTGAGCCACGGTATCTACTATTACATTTAATATTACAGTAATGCATTGAAAAAAGATCTTACGAATGTTATAGTAAAAATAAATTTTTAAAGAAAGGATGCAAGACAAAAGCTATAAACCGATACAGATACCGGTTTAAATCCCGGTTTTACTTCTGCAATAAAGTTTGAACGATAATCGAAGAGAGATCAGGAGTTAAGAAGTGAAAACGAAAATCCGTGAAAAAAAAATTTACAAAGAGTTAAGAAAGAAGTTTGGAAATATATATAAAAAAAGTACTATTATTTATACAGAGACATTTAACACAGCAATTTCTTAGATATATGCTTCAATTTTGAAATACATATTGCATTTTATAAAAAATATTTAAAGAATTTTGGCATCTAAATATTATCTGTAAATTTTATAGGCATATTTGTTTTCATTGATAAATGTCTATTTTATAATTTGAAATTATATATATATATATATATATATATATATATATATATATATATATATATATATATATATATATATATATATATATATATATATATATATATTAATAACATTGAAATGTTAACATACAATCTAAAATGGTAGGAAAAACACATTAAATAAAACAACGAACATATATATATATATATATATATATATATATATATATATATATATATATATATATATATATATATATATATATATATATATATATATATATATATACCAAGAAAGCACATTACATATGTGAAAACATGAATCATTTTTTTACCCCGACCGGGACTCGAACCTAGGACTTATAATTACTAAGTCAAGGCGCTACCAACTACACACCACAAAAGGTATAAAAGGAATCCAACCTTATAGCTTATATCTGCTATACTTAGGGATGAACGCATTCTATCTGAATGCCACTATGTTCATATTACAGATTCCCCAACCTCTCTCGTGGCTTCATTTTAGCATTTAATTCAATTCCCAATCTCATTCGGGTCATACAAATACCAAGAAAGCACATTACATATGTGAAAACATGAATCATTTTTTACCCCGACCAGGACTCGAACCTAGGACTTATAATTACTAAATCAAGGCGCTACCAACTACACACCACAGAAGGTATAAAAGGAATCCAACCTTATAGCTTATATCTGCTATACTTAGGGATGAACGCATTCTATCTGAATGCCACTATGTTCATATTACAGATTCCCCAACCTCACTCGTGGCTTCATTTTAGCATTTAATTCAATTCCCAATCTCATTCGGGTCATACAAATACCAAGAAAGCACATTACATATGTGAAAACATGAATCATTTTTTACCCCGACCGGGACTCGAACCTAGGACTTATAATTACTAAGTCAAGGCGCTACCAACTACACACCACAAAAGGTATAAAAGGAATCCAACCTTATAGCTTATATCTGCTATACTTAGGGATGAACGCATTCTATCTGAATGCCACTATGTTCATATTACAGATTCCCCAACCTCACTCGTGGCTTCATATTAGCATTTAATTCAATTCCCAATCTCATTCGGGTCATACAAATACCAAGAAAGCACATTACATATGTGAAAACATAAATCATTTTTTACCCCGACCGGGACTCGAACCTACGACTTATAATTACTAAGTCAAGGCGCTACCAACTATACACCACAGAAGGTATAAAAGGAATCCAACCTTATAGCTTATATCTGCTATACTTAGGGATGAACGCATTCTATCTGAATGCCACTATGTTCATATTACAGATTCCCCAACCTCACTCGTGGCTTCATTTTAGCATTTAATTCAATTCCCAATCTCATTCGGGTCATACAAATACCAAGAAAGCACATTACATATGTGAAAACATGAATCATTTTTTACCCCGACCGGGACTCGAACCTAGGACTTATAATTACTAAGTCAAGGCGCTACCAACTACACACCACAGAAGGTATAAAAGGAATCCAACCTTATAGCTTATATCTGCTATACTTAGGGATGAACGCATTCTATTTGAATGCCACTATGTTCATATTACAGATTCCCCAACCTCACTCGTGGTTTCATTTTAGCATTTAACTCAATTCCCAATCTCATTCGGGTCATACAAATACCAAGAAAGCACATTACATATGTGAAAACATGAATCATTTTTTACCCCGACCGGGACTCGAACCTAGGACTTATAATTACTAAGTCAAGGCGCTACCAACTACACACCACAGAAGGTATAAAACATACCTAAGTATAGCAGATATAAGCTATAAGGTTGGATTCCTTTTATACCTTTTGTGGTGTGTAGTTGGTAGCGCCTTGACTTAGTAATTATAAGTCCTAGGTTCGAGTCCCGGTCGGGGTAAAAAAGAATGTTTCATATTTTCACATATGTAATGTGCTTTCTTGGTATTTGTATGACCCGAATGAGATTGGGAATTGAATTAAATGCTAAAATGAAGCCACGAGTGAGGTTGGGGAATCTGTAATATGAACATAGTGGCATTCAGATAGAATGCGTTCATCCCTAAGTATAGCAGATATAAGCTATAAGGTTGGATTCCTTTTATACCTTCTGTGGTGTGTAGTTGGTAGCGCCTTGACTTAGTAATTATAAGTCCTAGGTTCGAGTCCCGGTCGGGGTAAAAAAGAATGTTTCATGTTTTCACATATGTAATGTGCTTTCTTGGTATTTGTATGACCCGAATGAGATTGGGAATTGAATTAAATGCTAAAATGAAGCCACGAGTGAGGTTGGGGAATCTGTAATATGAACATAGTGGCATTCAGATAGAATGCGTTCATCCCTAAGTATAGCAGATATAAGCTATAAGGTTGGATTCCTTTTATACCTTTTGTGGTGTGTAGTTGGTAGCGCCTTGACTTAGTAATTATAAGTCCTAGGTTCGAGTCCCGGTCGGGGTAAAAAATGATTCATGTTTTCACATATGTAATGTGCTTTCTTGGTATTTGTATGACCCGAATGAGATTGGGAATTGAATTAAATGCTAAAATGAAGCCACGAGTGAGGTTGGGGAATCTGTAATATGAACATAGTGGCATTCAGATAGAATGCGTTCATCCCTAAGTATAGCAGATATAAGCTATAAGGTTGGATTCCTTTTATACCTTCTGTGGTGTGTAGTTGGTAGCGCCTTGACTTAGTAATTATAAGTCCTAGGTTCGAGTCCCGGTCGGGGTAAAAAATGATTCATTTTTCACATATGTAATGTGCTTTCTTGGTATTTGTATGACCCGAATGAGATTGGGAATTGAATTAAATGCTAAAATGAAGCCACGAGTGAGGTTGGGGAATCTGTAATATGAACATAGTGGCATTCAGATAGAATGCGTTCATCCCTAAGTATAGCAGATATAAGCTATAAGGTTGGATTCCTTTTATACCTTCTGTGGTGTGTAGTTGGTAGCGCCTTGACTTAGTAATTATAAGTCCTAGGTTCGAGTCCCGGTCGGGGTAAAAAAAATGATTCATATATATATATATATATATATATATATATATATATATATATATATATATATATATATATATATATTAATAACACTGAACTGTTAACATGCAGTCTAAAATGGAAGGAAAAGCCCATTAAATAAAACAATGAAAATATATATATATATATATATATATATATATATATATATATTATATATATATATATATATATATATATATATATATATAAAGTACTTATTATTTCGTGACCTAAACTGGTCACCTTCTCAAAGTACTTTGAGAAGGTGACCAGTTTAGGTCACGAAATTAATAAGTACTTTATATATATATATATATATATATATATATATATATATATATATATATATATATATATATATATATATATATATATATATATATATATATATATATATATATATATATATTCGTTGTTTTATTTAATGGGCTTTTCCTTCCATACATACATACATATATATATATATATATATATATATATATATATATATATATATATATATATATATATATATATATATATATATATATATATATATATATATATATATATATATATATAGTACTTATTAATTTCGTGACCTTAACTGGATTGTACTTTGAGTTGGTGGCCAGTTAAGGTCACGAAATTAATAAGTACTATATATATATATATATATATATATATATATATATATATATATATATATATATATATATATATATATATATATATATATATATATAATAATAATAATAATAATAATAATAATAATAATAATAATAATAATAATAATAAACACATCCATAATGCCAGGATTTAAGTAGATCTAATGCAGAGAAATGAAAAGTATCATGGATACTGATAAACATCGTAAACATGGGTACAACTTAATCATAGGAAATATCATAAAGTATTCTCAACTATATTGCGTCATTGTTTAGTTTGGCACAGGTCACGAGGTATTTTAATTCCCATAAAGAACCCAAAGATAATAATATTACGGGTGGCTTCTTAAAGTGTGCAAGGCATTAACTTTGTTTGTGCAGAGCTATGTGACAATACTGATAATAATAATCTATCTATGTATACTACATACAGTAGCCCCATTGTCTCTTGTAAAGGGGGGTGACCGAGCCAAAGAAAACGCATTTAACACAATTCAAGACACACCTCAATTACTCCTCTTACTTCAATAATAATAATAATAATAATAATAATAATAATAATAATAATAATAATAATAATAATAATAATAATAATAATAATAATAATAATAATAATAATAATATAGTCAACGTGGCTCAAACGGTAGCGTCCGCGACTCTGAGGCGTCAGGTCGAGGGTTCGCGCCCCGTCACGGTCTGAGGTTAGCAAGGGCATGCACTCAGGGTAACGATTACATCTGCCAAAACAAATCCTTCGCAAGAAGGCAACAGTCCTAGCCTTTGGTAGAAAAGGGAGTCCGTGACGTAAAACCGGAAATAATAATAATAATAATGAGAGTGGGATGCTAGAGTCGACATCACTCATAGAAACAAAACCCGTCAGTGGAAAGTTATTATTATTAGGCCTATCTGCTCTATTGCTGGTGTCTTTTTACAATAAATAATAATTTCTTTTGAGCTTTGTATATGTATTGTAGATAATTCCTGACACTTCTCATTACTGGTTATGAAGTTTTATTATATTCTCTCGTACACTACATATGCTCCTTTTATGAGGCACTATTAATCCCCATGCGAATGGGGGTGGACGCAGACAGTTCGGAAGTGGAGAATAAAGGTTGGGTGTCTTTCCTAACGCCCGCGGTGGGATCGAACACTGGGTTGTTCACTTTCAGAGTTGAGAGCTATTCTCTCTTATATCAATATCGCCTTTATGAGAAATTATTGCTTCTAGAGCTAATGGCCTAATTACCTCATAATGAACTCAACTTACCTATGGCAAAAATTCATTATTCACTTTTGTGTAAAGAAGCAATGGATTTTTTTTTCTCTATCACTTTTCAGGCAGCTTTCATGAACTTTGAAGCTTCCTTAAAAATCCATTGTGTGTGGAAATGAAATTAGGATTTCCTTCTGTGAGGTTTTCATAAAAATTTGGTCGCATATTTCAATAATATCTAACCTAAGAAGTACTTTCGTAAAAGTTTTAACTCTGTATTTAAACTTACGATATAAGTATTTATTATTATTATTATTATTATTATTATTATTATTATTATTATTATTATTATTATTATTATTATTATTATTATTATTATTATTATTATTATTATAACTAGAGATACAACTCAAAGTTTCAGGAAATAGTTTACCATTTACTTTGCCATATGTTGTCATCCCGAACTCATATCAGTTAGTCTGCTTGTATGATGCACCGGATAGGGCATAACAAGATATCGCGAAAAACAAAATGGCAACTTGATGTTTGATCATATAGGTTATCGAAATAGTATGTCGAATATTCAAGTCTCAAACTTCGAGCTAATTAGCTTATGTGTATGATGTGCTTGGAGAGGCACAACAAGATGTAGCCAAAAACTTGACGTTTGATCAAATGGGCAGACGAATAATTTGCCATGTTCTGCAATCTGAAGTTTCATACTAATTAGTCAGTTGTATGAAGAACTTGAAGATGTTACTAAAAGATATAGAGATATTGAAAACAACTTGAAGTCTATTCAAACAGGTTTGCCAAAAATTGCTAAATATCAATCTTTCTGCTAAGGAGCCTCCTTCTGTGATGTGCAATGGATAGGTCATAACAAGATACTCAGTCAACTTGAAGTGTGATCAAATGGGTAAATGGATAGTTTGCCAAGTATTGCGATCACAAACTTCATGCTAATTACCTTCCTTTTATGATGTGCTTGAGAGCTAACAACAAGTAGTTACCAATCAATTACAAGACAACTTGAAGTTTGATTAAATGGAAAATGAATAGCTTTACAAGTATTGCAATCTCAAACTCCATGGTAATTAGCCTAACTATGACAGCTTGTTTGAGAGGGTACAAGTTATTACGAAAAAAGTTTGAGCACCTATTAGATTGTTCAAATGCGAAGTTGAAAGGTTTGCTAAGTAATGAAGTTTCAAACTTCATGCAACTGAACCTATTTGTATGACTGGTTTGAAAGGGCACAACAATATAGTGAATAGTTTGCCGAGTATTGCAATATCAAACTTCAAGCTGATTAGTTCACTCGTAAGATGTGCTTAAGAGGGAATAATAAGATATCGCAAAAAGCTTCAAGACACTTAAAGTTTGATCAAGTGGTTATTTGAATAGTTTCCCAGGCATTGAAGTTTCAAACTGTCTGCTAATTAGCCTAAATGCCAATTTAATGTGTACAAGATATCTCGAGCAACTTTATGTTTGATCAAAATGCGTAAATGAATTGTTTGCCATCTCAAACTTCATGCTAATTAGCCTACTTGTAACGACGTGTATGAGAGGTCTCAAGTTACTGCAGAATGAGTTATTTTGGATGATATTGAGAAAATATTAAATGAATTTATATATGAATTTCTGGATCTCTTTAAGTAGGAATATAATTTTTTTTTTTTACTAAGATACAATTCCCAGTATCATATTAACATTCATGTATGAAGGGTTATTTATCAGAAAAAGAAGTTTATTGTGATAATTCATTTGTAGTCATTTATACGGTTACTAATCCTGCTATAGATCTGATGAATTTCAAGGCAATGAACACGCCATTTTGCTTTAAACCCCCACATAAAGGAACATGAAAAATCTACGAAAAAATAATAAAAAAAAAACACAACTTATTAAAAGACTTAAAATATATCAACTATGGTAAGAGATAAAAAAAAAATAGAAACGAGCTGGATTGTTCTAGGAAATATAAGAAAAACTGAGTTCAGGAGTTTCACGAAACTTCTCAATTGCTTTGCAAAAGAAAGAAAACAAATAGAATGTCTTGGAAGGTAACTGAAAAGAATGAAAATTTGTAGGGACATAATTGGAATTTTTAGAATTTTTCATATGGGTGCATCAACAATTTGTCGGTCACCACAGAGACAGCAGAAGGATCGTTCTCTCTCTTACGCTGGCTAAAAAATTATCTTAAAAATTCCATTCTGGAAAAACGACTGAAGGGTCTTGTCTCTGAGCAAAGATGCTGCACTGCCCACCATGAAATGTTGAGACTGGGATCGCTTTGGTCGAAGTAAGCAGTTTTTTCTTCTTTTTTTTTATGGAAAGGATATTTTATAACTGTTCAAACCTATAAGACAGGTGTTATGACTAAGTGTTCGATAAATCTTGAACTTATCAACATACGCAGAATATATAAATATAATTCTTGTCATATGAAGATATGAGGATAGGTTTGTCTTTCATTATCAGGAGCAGGCATTGGCTTCTTGTTTCTTTAATTAAAATTGGAATTTTCATTAAAAATTTTAGTGTTACACAAAAACATGATTCATAACTGCACAACATTTTAGTCTGGAGCTACATCTAAAGAGATAATTTCAGATACTCTCCCAATAGAATCTTATTCCATTTCATAATTCCATCTTGATATATTCTGAAGCAAATATGAATGAATTACTTGAGAGATCTCACTAAAAGCTCTTACCTCTGGAGCTACTTACGTCATGCCTGTCGTTCGACAGATATGGAAGTTATTCCGCATCAAGCGACTAATTACCAGTAATTAAGAATTGAATATGCTTCAGTTACTTCCAGAACAAGAATCCCTAGAGGCGAAGTTATATCTCAAGTTGCATACCAGGCAGTGGAAAAAAAAAAGTGGTGTGCTGAACGCTCCCCTGTTTATATGGGATCGCTGTTTCTTATCAGTCTCTTGGAGACTAGTGTTGGTTATTTGTTAAAAGTTTTAAGGCAAGATAACCTCCGTGACACCTATCCTCTCAGATGATCCGGGCATGAAACCGACACCAAGATGTGTTGGTTTGTTCCCCAGTGGTGGAATTAATACATATCTAGATATAACATCGATATTGCCTATGCCGCACATTCATTTTTCGAAGATAAGAGCAAGAGCATTACAAATAAGACATAAAGGGCAATGAATAATTTAATATAATTGTATGTATATATATATATATATATATATATATATATATATATATATATATATATATATATATATATATATATATATATATATATATATATATATATATATATATATATATTTCCAACATATTATGTACCTACACAATATTTACATAACTAAGAGCTACAGTTGCTACGTAGGACGAAAGACACTTCATATGATGATCATTAGAAAACAAATCATGTTTTTAATAATAATAATAATAATAATAATAATAATAATAATAATAATAATAATAATAATAATAATAATAATAATAATAATAATAATAATAATAATAATAATTAGAAGAAGAAGAAAAAGAGAGAGGAGAGAGAGAGAGAGAGAGAGAGAGAGAGAGAGAGAGAGAGAGAGAGAGAGAGAGAGAGAGAGAGAGAGAGAGAGAGAGAGAGAGAGAGAGAGAGAGAGAGAGAGAGAGAGAGAGAGAATTTATTCTGTATTTGTATGTTAAACTAGGGTCTCTGCGTTTGATGACACTATATTCTTGGGAAATGTTTGAAACTGTATCAATACATGCTTCCAACATTTTTTAGTATTAATAAAAACCTATTTTGTTGCATGTTGCATCACTCCTCATAAAACATATGAAAGAAGCGGAAATATTACCACTTCCTATGAATGAGCTTTGATAAATTTCGTTGATATAAAGCCATTGAATGTGCAGCATATTTATAAATACATTTAAGTATCTTTGATCATTGAAGGACTGAAGTGGTTGAAAGTGTTTGGTGTTGTATAGAAGTCTACCTACCTCAAGTGAGACCTGCAACTATTTATATACCAATTACTTGTCTTACAGTTTGTAAAATTTAGGTGTGAATTCGATTTTTGCATAGACTGTGAAATTCTATTTTCTTGATAAATCTGGGAAATTGGAAATTTTTACCATTATGCAGTTGGTTACGATGGGGACCACCGTGCGTATCCGGAAGGGTACTTGACTCAGGAGGTGATGGGCTCGCGTTCGAGTTCACGGCGGGGCGTTAGAATGGGTATCCAACCTTCATTCCCTAGCTTCAGTCCGTCTGTGTCCACCCTCGAATGGGAATTAATAATGACAAGAATGGTTAAGAAATGAGTTGTTTTATAAGAATCCTTAGAAGTAATTTATCTTTCAATAATTACATATGTTGGTACTTTATATGGTTCCATTAATTTTGAGCGAAGTAATTTTGAACAAAGTTAAATTTTAGCAGAGTCCTTTTGAGCGAAACACTAAGAGCGAACGGTAATTTCAACGAGGGTTAATTTTAACCTAACTTAGCCTAACCTAACCTAACCTCACCTCTAGTATATAGTTATTTTTATCAACTTCGCTCAAAGCGTCTTTTAAAAAACATTTTGAGGTTCACTCGAACTGACATCGCTAACAGTCATCGCTCAAAATGCACATAATTCTAACTTCGCTCAAAATGACTTCTCTCAAACGACTGGACACAGATTATACCTTAAGTAATTTTTAATAAGCATTAGAAAACCTGTTTGACAGGGGAAAACACTGCCGCATGCACATTCCTTCTATCGTAAGGAGAGATCGTGGTAGGGCAGTGATTAGAACACTTGACTAGGGAAGAGACAAACTCGTGTTTGAGCACACTGTGGGGAGTTAGGAAAGACATCCAGCCTTAATCCCCCTCCATCAACATGTTTGCGTCCATTCCTATGAGAATGGAGATTAAACATAACACATAAAACAATGCAAAAAAAAAAAAATGCTGTATTCGTAAGGCCTTGGAAACATAATCAGTTGCCAAGTATGGTACTCGAGCACTTTATGGGAACCATATATTTGGGAAAGCAGTTATTGGGCCCCCACATGTACCTTATAACAAGGGTTTTGTGGTTTATTGTTGCCATCTCCACGGTCAGTGCTTGATCACACCTTCGACATGCTCTCTTACAAAGCTGTGAAGCTGATCGTGTATCTAAATCCTAAGGCCGACTAAAAGACTAAGTGATGCAGTGGTTGGGAAACCTTCGTCTCTTGGATCTTATATTTCTTAATATACACACACGAACGCACGCACACACACAAACTGGCAGCAGAAGGTATGAAAGGCTGAGATGCTCAAGTTCTTCAGTTTTTAATAGTTTGACAGAGTTATTGATACCTTGCTAAATCTAGCAGGATATAGCATATCGCTAGAAAAAAAAAGACTGAGAAAAGTTTTATGTTTCTAGATTGTCTCACAGGTATGTGTGAAGATTTGTAGCTCGCGGATTATTCAGTGCAGTGACTGCTTCTTCCCTTCCATTTCCAGACTCTCGAGGTCTCTTCCTTCTTTTGGCTTTCCTAACTCATATGGCTCGTTTTTCTTTAAAGAGCTGATCTATCGTCATCTCAGGGGATAATTTTCCATATTTCTAGGTCTTCATTACTTTGACTGGTATTTCTGCCTTGTTCTAAAGCTTTAATTTTTCTTCTCCAATGTTTTATCGGTGCCAGGGCACGATGAGGGCAATTATCTTGCCTGTCCCGGTATCACACTCCAAAAAGAGTTTGTTTGTCAGCCTCTTTATGTGTTACCATTAATCTCCTTATTAGGGGAGGGGCACAAACAAGTTGGAGCTGAAGTATGAAGACTGGGTGCCCATCTTAATACCTCGCGGTGGGCTTGATCGCGGGTCTGTCACTTTCCGTTTTGAGTGTTCTAACCACTACGCTACTGCGGTCCTCTTTTAAGGTTTTCGTTATTATCTTTCTTTTACTTAAAATGGAAGAAATGAGAGCACACCTATGTAAAACCTCAACCCAAAAGGGACAAAATTTAATAAAACAAAGTCATAAAACCAAGTAATATAAGATCCGAGAATTCTCGCCGCTTCCCTGCTCCCATTATGGAAATTAGCACTTCCAAATACCATTAACTGTTAATGAAGATGCAATATATTTCAAATGTGAACGCTGATTACGACTAGAGGTCCTTACTTAGGAAAGTGCTCCAATACCTATTCTTCTTTTTTTTTCTTTCTTTTTTTCAATTCTGCAGTGAAATTTCCATGTTATGAACGTTCAGAGCAATCTCATTAAAAAAGATAAGAGTATCAATAAAGGCTACTTATTTATCTCTAGTGAGTTTCATTGGATGCATATTGAGTGTGAGTGAGTGTGTGCGTATGTATTTGTGTGCATCAGTAAAGGCTACTTACTTATCTCTTATGAGTTTTATTGGATGCATATTGAGTGTGAGTGACTGTGTGTGTGTGTGTGTGTGTTGTGTGTGTGTGCGTGTGTGTGTGTGTGCGTGTGAGAGAGAGAGAGTGAGAGAAAATTTTTTTCTCTCTTTCTCTCTCTATCTATCTATCTATATCTATATCTATCTATCTATATATATATATATATATATATATATATATATATATATATATATATATATATTATATATATATATATATATATAGTATAGTATTCATAATATTACTTCATAAATATATCAGTTGCATCCGAAGTGAAAAAGCGAGTAAACAAAATTGTGCGAGAGAGAAAGAGGATAGGCTTTGAGAGATCTGAATAGGTTCTATTGGGTAAATCCCACTAGATTTGCTATTCTAAGAATAGAAACCGTCTTAAGAAAGGCAACATGGGCAATTCTATGATTTCTAATACCCGAAAAAAGGAATTTTTATTTCATTCCTTATAGCAGCTGAGTTGGTGTCCACGCGTGTAGGATGAAGTAGTATTATTACGTAGTCTAATTCAACGCTGGTTTCATAGCATATTTTTTTTTATGCACGAAATAAATATTTTTGAAAACACCAGCTCCAGTGAGTCAGGTGTTCAAACATGAAAAAAGTTGAAAGCACACTGAACACAAAATACATTAGAAATATTGAGAAAACTACTAAAAAATAAAAATAAAAAAAAACACAGCTTATATTAACCAATAACTGATCTTGAATCTTCGAAAACAAGAAAATACACTCTTAAAGATCGATAATAATAATAATAATAATACTTTATTTCCATTTCAATACAATGGGTATTCGTCAGCCAGGGTAAGCCCCAACCCCCCACTGTGGTGTCCACCCACAGCAGTTCCTGCCAGTAAACAGCTTAAACTCTCGGTCTTGGACGGGAACCGATCTTTCGACCTCATGAATGCGAAGCCAGCGCGTTACCACTGTACTAGCCAGCAATTGACACAAGTTTGGCATAAATGCACTGTTGCAGAGTAAACTGAACAATTAAGTAATTTACATGAACGGTAGTGGAGTAGATTTCTTACAGTGATACTGTTAAGGAACTGCTCTTACCAGTGTTGAGAAATGAAGATCTTAATGGCTTCTTTCTGCTACCAAGCAGCCCAAGGTACCCCTCTAAGATTGAGTTGTATGTGTGTGTGTGTGTGTGTGTGTGTGTGTGTGTGTGTGTGTGTGTGTGTGTGTGTGTGTGTGTGTGTGTGTGTGTGTGCGCGCGCGCTTACCTAATTGTGATTACCTAATTGTGCTTACGGGAAAGAGCCCAAAGCTCGTATCTTCCCGTCTCCTGATCGGTTCCATTTTGTACTTAGTGATACTTATCATACCTGTCCTTAAAACTATGGATTGAGATAGCATTAACTACCTCCTCGCTTTGCCAATTCCAATTATCACCTACTCTTACACTGAAAAAGTATTTCCTTACATCCTGCAAAGAAGTTTTCTTACGAAGCTTCAAACTATGACCTCTAGTTCTAGAGCCAGCCATATCAAAATATCGATCCCTATCCACTCTATCATAACCATGAAGGCAATTTAAAGACTGTCACCATATCCCCCTCTATCTTCTAGCTTCGAGTGATGGTAAGTCTAATTCCCTCAGCCTCTCACCATAACTGAGATTGCGTATTTCTGGCACCAGTTTCGCGGCATGTCTTTGAACTTTTTCAAGCTTAGCTATGTGTGTGTGTGTGTGTGTGTGTGTGTGTGTGTGTGTGTGTGTGTGTGTGAGTGTGTGTGTGTGTGTGTGTGTGTGTGTGTGTGTGTGTGTGTGTGTGTGTATTGGTGAAAAATATTTATTGCTCTTCTTGATCCAAAGTTTGTTTTGTTACTGTAAATATCTACCCTGACTTTCACAAATAACTGGTTATAAATAGCCACAATAATTGAAAATGTTAATTCTTTTAACCAAACTGGAAAGCACGTATCTAACCACCCAAACAATAACTGAAACAGAAATAAGAGAAAAAAAACAAAGAATGAAATAAGATTTAGGGAAGAAATCAATTACTGCGTCTCAGAGGACATCTGTGGGCCAAATTACTGGCAACAGGTGGGGGGAGAACTCACAACACCTCTCTCTATATTGCGTTCTTCCTCAGCTCTTCAGATATAGTTCTAGATACATTTATTTGTACTTCTGGGGATCGCAGTAGCGCAGTGGTTAGAGCACTCGACTTGGTAAGTAACAGACCGGTGATCGAGCCTAAAGTGCCTGTGTCCACCCCCTGAACGGGGAATTATAGAGACACATGAAAAGGGAAACATATAAATTTACTTATGTGTTTTTATGCTTCGAAGTTTCCCTCTATCTGCCTTCAAGTGAATTTCTGTTCTTGCGTTTCTTAGTTTCATGAACTGTCTTTTTTTCTCAATCTAAAAACATGAATATAATTTCATATTAAACAGTCTTCTGACGTTTTACTTGATCAACCATTTATTTTTGAGGTGGTTCGATATTTAAAAGTACAAACTGGCATTATACAGTTGTGTCCACCCCCCAAATGGGGACTAACAGTGACACATTGAAAAAAAAAATAATATTCACTTAGCGGACAGATCCATTATTGGAGAATTACACATAAAACGTATTTAATATATTTATATATATTCTGGCACCGAGAATTACATAGCCAAAATACAGAGATGTACTTCTTTATATAACTGAAAGGTGCATAGAAAAGTAATTACTAAGATAACATATAATCATAATTTTTCAATGGCCAAAAATAAGGATACAGAATTAGAAACATAAAGATAGTTATATTCAGAAACCTTTTTCTTACTTGTATAATTGATAACTGCATAGTGTAACCAATGTGATGTTGCTTGCGTCTAGCCAACTTATGTCAATGGTTCTCTCTCTCTCTCTCTCTCCTCTCTCTCTCTCTCTCTCTCTCTCATCTCTCTCTCATCTCTCTCTCTCTCTCTCTCTCTCTCTCTCTCTCTCTCTCTCCAACTGACGTCTGCACACGAAATAAATTATATCCTCTCTCTCTCTCTCTCTCTCTCTCGTCTCTCTCTCTCTCTCTCTCTCTCTCTCTCTCTCTCTCTCTCTCTCTCTCTCTCTCTCTCTCTCTCTCTCTCTCTCTCTCTCTCTCTCTCTCTCTCTCTCC